>JALLAP010001069.1:0-10123 GCA_036939355.1 Thalassiosira profunda | reverse complement strand
GCTGCGGGGCGATCATCTTCATCGACGAGTTGGACGCCATTGGCACGAAGCGGTTCGGGGGAGACCAGTCCGGAGACAGGGAGGTCCAGCGCACGATGCTCGAATTGTTGAGCCAGCTCGACGGCTTTGGGTCGAACGACATGATCAAGGTCATCGCCGCGACGAATCGGCCCGACGTCCTCGACCCGGCGCTGCTGCGGTCCGGGCGGCTGGACCGGAAGATCGAACTTCCCCACCCCACCGAGGACGCGCGGGCGAAGATTCTGCGCATCCACAGCCGGAAGATGAACGTGAGCGGGGAGGTGGTCTTCGAGGAATTGGCCCGGAGCTGCGAGGATTTCAACGGCGCGCAATTGAAGGCCGTGTGCGTGGAGGCGGGGATGCTGGCGCTGCGGGGGGAGCGGAGCGAGATTGTGCACGAGGATTTTGTGGAGGCGATCACGGTGGTGGCCGCAAAGAAAAAGGGCAGCCTGGATTACTTTGCGTAGAGGGATGACGCATCAACAAGGCATTTTATTATCACAAGATGTGCTCTCATTTGTTGTACATGCCTACAACAGGGGAATGACTTCCCCGTCTGATGTACCAATCATCCTTCACCTCCGCCCATATTTTCCCTCACTCAAGCGTTCTTTTGCAACCCCCTCCCTCTCACAATTCACAACAACCATACACACACAGTACTGTCGCCTAATACAACTCTCTCTCATCGCACTGCAACTTTAATTGAACACCTTCTTCTTCTCCGGCTGCCGACGGCAATTCCCTCGCCGATCCTTCCCCCACCGGCACCGTCCCTGCCAGTACCACCGCCGCCATCGGTTCTTCCGCGGTTTCCTCCTCCTCCGCTTGTCCCGCTCCTTCCGGCAGGCGCCCTTGCCTTTGCCGCACCCCTTGCCGCCGTTGAGGAGGCGCCCATCAATTCTCTCTTCGTCTACGGGAGCAGTTTCGAGGCGCACCCCCAAGCGTTCCGCGGAGGCGGGTTCGCGGTCGCCCCCCGGCGCCCCCCGGAGGTTCGCGGCGGGAGGGCCGTGCGCCACCGCCGCGAGGAGGAGGCAGCCGGCGAGGATGAGCAGGGGCAGGATCCGACGGTGCATCATAGTCATAGGTATCTTGGGAGCCTCCTTTGTCAATTCGACCGCGACGCCGAAAGCTAGCAAGCTTGCACTGACCACCACGCCTAAAGCACCTGGCCTTTTGCGGAGCCGGCGAGGGCAAGAGGCTGGGGATGCAGGAGGCGTCAAGGGGGCGGAGGGGGGTTCCGAAAAGTTGGGCTATGTTATCTCTAGAGATAATGACATCAGTCAAACTTCTTGGGGGTCTCTCGCGACACGCGTCCACGTCGGAAAGGGTAGTAGGTACCGGTACGTAAGTACCTCCCAGAGCGGACTGCGAAAGAAGAGCTCCGGCCGAGCGCTCGACGCTATCACACACAATTCTTTGGACCACAGGGAAGCAAACCAACGACATCCATCCTCCTCTGCCACCTTCAGGCCTAGCCGATCATCCTATTCCACGTCGGTGAGTGACGGATCGGACGGCGGGAGGAGAGGGGTGCATATGGATGCAAGGCCATCGCGGCGGATGCAGAGGTCGTCGGCGTGCGGGGTGTCCGGCGGCGGCCAATGCCGCGTGCAAATATCACCTGTCGTGGATGTCGGCGTCGTGACCGCGGGGGTGGAGTCGAGGGGAGATACGGGAGGGGGGTCGGGGCCCGAAGGGGTGCTGATGGTAGCGCTTTGGATCCGGGAGGAGAGAGGACGGCGACGACGGCTGGGCTCTGCCTCGCGCGTGGACCACAACATGTGCGCGGCAGTCCATTTTCTGTCTTCGACGGGCGGGATGGGGAGGAAGGGGGCAGGCTGGGGCAGGAGTGGGCAGGAGAGGGCGGAAGGGGCGGGCAGGGCCGGGCCGCACCTTGAACCTCCGCAGGGTTTCGCTCGTGCGGCGCGCGGGATCCAGTGGCAGGCTCATCTAACAGACGCTGTTTCTCTCACTTCGTCATTTTTGCATCTCTCCACCCACAATCAGAGCAGCACACCGAACCCATCGCCATCATGCCTCAAACTGAACATTGGATCGAGCACGCCAAGTCTGGCAGGTCCAAGTGCAAGCGGTGCAAGGAGTTGATCGAGAACAAGAGCTTGCGGATCGTCGCGGATGCGTACAGCGAGACAATGGACCGTCATTTCACCAGCTCCTATCACGTCTCGTGCTTCAAAGTCCCACCGCAGCGGTTCAAAGGGATGTCGCCTGAAGATTTCGTTGAGGAGCATTTGGAGGACAAGACGAGCGATGAGGTGCTCTCCGACGACGCCCAGCTGGCCCGTGTCATCGCTGACATCGCAATCACTACCAACGGAGGTAGCACGAAGAAGAAGAAGGCGCCCAAGAAGAAGAGGGGCGGGGACGAGTCTTCTCCGGCGGATACCAAGGCTGCGAAGAAGGTGAAGAGCGAGCCCGAGGTGGAGTCTCCGCTCAGCTTCGAGTGGGTGGGATGCGACAAGTGCGAGAAATGGCGCAAGCTTCCTTTTGGCCTTGATCCCTCTACTCTACCGGACGAGTGGGTTTGTTCGATGAACAGCTGGGATGGCTTCAACGGTATGTTTGTATTCATTTTGCACTGTCATTTGTTAACACTCGCTCACTCCCGTGCCTAAGCTTGCGATGTCCTGGAGGAAGAGGGAGCGAGCGAATAGGCTGTAGAAGAGTTGGTGTGGTTGCAAGATCGATGGATGGGATGGTGCTTTGGCAGTGCCATTCCAACGTCATTCAGAGCGAGGATGGTAGCAGGGGAACGGATACATTGAACATGGATGCTGTTCTACTAGATGCTTTACTTTCCACACAACCTACGGCTTCTCCTGCGTCCGCTCGAACAAGCTCTCTGCCTCCTGGGTCAACTCTCCCAGTTTCACTAGGCCGGCGATACCGGCCGCGTCCACTCCCAGCTCTTCGACGTTGGTCTTGAACTGCTTGTGATCCAGATACAACTGCAATTTCACCTTCTCACCGTCGCTCATGCCGCCCACCATCATTCGGCGCGTCTTGCGGCTCTTCAATGCCTCCTCTGTCCGTTTGACGGTAGCGATCAGCTCCTCCACGGCGACGCTGTACTTATCCGAGACTGCCACGACAACCTGCTCCTTCCACTGTTCGCCAATCTGAGGCGGTGTCCGCGAGGAGTAGGTCCTGTCGAACTCCTTCAGAGGTTTGAGGATGGTGGCAACGAAAGGAGAGGCTTGAGTTGGCGGCGGCCGGTTCGTCATGCGGTACGTCGCTGCGACGCCCTTGACGGCCGAGAGTGGATTGCTGCACTGCGACGTCAAATTGTCCACAATCAGTGCATTCCAAGACCGTTCCACGAGAGGCGGTATCCCCCGGGACGCGTCCATAAGTACCTCCGACGCTAGGATCTTAATCTCGTCCAATTCGGTCGCGGAGTTGTGAGTGTTCTGGCGGCTCTCCTCATCAGGAGGGCAGATCGTGTTCGCGATGGCCTCGAGGTAGTCATGCGAGAGGCACGTTTCGAGGATGGTGAGTTCCCACGCCACCGCGGCAAGATCCTCGCAGCGCTCGTTCCAGTGGTAGGCGGGAATGCTCACGATCGTTTCGGCCGCAGCAGGGGCATCTTCGTCATCGTCCTCGCCACTTGGCTCGTTCTCAATGCTGGCACTGCCACCAAATTCCATCGCCCCATCGAGGCCCTCCTTCACGAAAGAGAGCACCCTTCCGACAAGCTGCACCGCTCCTCTCAAGAATCGATGAGTAAGAGGCCGAAGGAACACTGTGGACTTCCACAGGCTGAGCAGGCTGTCGTAGAGTTCGACGAACAATGGAAGCTCAAAGCCAAGCGCCTCCCGTATCTTCCTTCCACTGCCCTCGTCACCCGTAAAAGCGTTGGCCTGCCACCCTTCCTTCTTGATCAGCTCGAGCGCCTTGTCAAGGCGTTTGGTAAACTCGGCGAAGCGAAGCTGGTAGTAGATGGGCAGGTTCCATCGCTTGTAGTAGTCGACCGTCGTGGGATGAGCGTACAGCCGCGATTGGGCCCGCTCGATGGAATGGGCGTCGATCTTTGGCCGATAGTACAGGTGAGAGAAGTCGCAGAGGTCTCCCGGCTCGCTCGTCTTTTCTTCCTCGCTCGATGCCCCCGGCGGTGGCGCGAGCAGATTGCTCGCCAGCTCCGACAGGAAGGTATCAAGGGCGCTGTAATTGGCCTGGAGGACGTTGGCAATGCCCGGCGAGAAGATGGCCATCTTGATGCCCGGATCGGCCATCAGCGCCGTCGCTACTGGCACCCACACGCCGCACGTGACTAAATCCACCTCCATCGGCGCCTTTGATGCGGTCGACGATCCAACGGCATCGTCATCCTCGTTGTCCACGGCAGGAGTGTCGTTCGAGAACATCCCCTCGCTCGTCCTCAGTATCGGTCCGTACATACCCTTCACCGTGTTGGCAATGTCGTCCAGCAAGAAGAAAAGCCCGGCACACTCTCCCCTCGAGCCGCCCTCATCCAGTTTGCCCATGGAGAGCTTCGACCGAATGATTGGCATGATGGCCACGCGGGCGAAGGCCGACTCAACATCCGCCCCTTTGCCTAGGAGTGCGAGACCGCGAAGGCAGTGGCCAATCATGAGCATCAATTCCTCCGAGCGGTGCTCTTTTTGCTGTTCGTCGCCGTCGCCATCCGCCGACTCTTCTCCTAAATGCCGGACCTTCGTCAGCAAGCTCTCCAGCCGCCCCACCAGACACTTGGCCGTGTCGCTCTCCAGTCGCCGGATGCGGGGGGCAAGTTTCATGAGGAACCGGCTCTTCTCCATGACGACGCCGTTGATCCCGCTGGCGGCCGAGGACGTATCGTTGAGGGAGGGGAGGATGTTGGCGTTGTCCCCGTCGGCATCGGCGGCGGCGGCGGCGCCTCCCATGGAGATGGCCGCGACTTCCTGCGAGCTGGTCTGCAGTTCCTGCAGCAGATACAGGGTGGTGTAGGCCGCCCGTTCGAGGGAGGATGCGTGGTCCAGCTCTTTGGGGTTGAAAAAGATGAGAGGGGGTTGCAAATATCATGTCTCAGCTGAGCACATCTAATACACATACCTTCGTCGTCGGCATCCTCTTCCTCGTCGTCGCTCAAATCCAATTCCATCCCCCTGAGCAACTCCATGCCCCCCTTCTCCTTCTTCTTCCCCTCGCTCCCCACGCCGTGGTCCTCCACCATCCGCCTGTCCACATCCTTTCTCAGCACGTCCTCGGCCCCGACGAGGTCCCGGTAAATCTCGGCGCATTCGACGGCAAACTGGCGCTTGCGGACGGTACACTGCACCGCCCTACCTTGCGTCACGAGTCGGTCCAGCTCGGCGCGGTTGTCCGATTCGTATTGCTGCACATCCTGCAACAGCGGGGAGAGGGCATCGAGGAGCGACGACAGATCGGGCGGGAGCGTTGAGAGCGACGGCCCAATGTGTAGAAGGGATTGTCCAGACCGGCTCGTTGCCAGCTTCTTGGTGAGCTCAGACGACAATTCCTGCGATTGATTCCGCAGCTGCGTCAGCTTGGATTGGAGGTAGGGCGTCGAGTTGAGGGCGCTGGTGGAGGAGGCTGCACCGCCCTCGGCAGGTGCACCGACTGCCGATGCCCCGGTCATCGTCAAAGAGCCACCGCCGCGCGGACGTCACCGATACCGGGCTAGGTGTGAAGCCCCCGCCACGGACAGCCGATTAGTAGCTCGGCGTAGAGGGCTTAGGGCGGGGGAGGCGGCGGCGCCACGAGTCGGGTTGTTGTTGTTGTTGCAGGCAGTTGAGACGAGATTGCTTACTTCTTGGGCTATCTAGAGGAGGTTGTACGACGTATCTACTTATTTCAGCCTCCTCTTCAGCACCAAGAAGAAGGGCGAGAGCCGGCTGCAAATGGATGGGCGGTTGGTCGGCAAGGGTGGGGCCCGCCGAAGATACGTGCGCAGTTTCTTCTTTGGTGCTACCTATTGCACACTATCTAATCTACTTTCACGCGAACGATAACCTGAACTCGACGGAATGAAGCTTTCGTGTGGCTTCGCTCACTCTTGGATATCCCCGATGAAGAAGAAGCGTTGAGAATCAAATCGTGAGCTCGAAAGGCTCCTCACACTGTCAGCGCGGTACATCGCAGCGTCACTGAACCTCCTGTTGGTGGCACGCAACATGCTGCTCTTCCGCGGCTGTTTCTTCCTCCTCCCGGAAGCGAATACGTCGGCCGCAAGAGCAACCTCCTCTTCCAGCAAGGACGCAAACACCTGCCGAATCTCCTTCAATCCGGCCGAAGATGAAACAAAGCCCGCGTCAAATCCGAGGCGGATCAACTTCAATCCCAAAGTACCCATCGAATCGCGGACGTACGTCATCTGCTCTTCACTCTCCACAGGCGCGGCCTCAATTTGCACGTTCATGACATAGAATGCGGCGTGGGCGAAGTATCCTCCCCACGCCAGGCCTTTGCGAAGGGTCGAGGCAGCTTCTTCCTCCGTCTTCCCGGACTCGATCATCCTGCAGGCGTACGCGTCCAGGAACGAGTTGATGTATGCCAGTATGCTGTCTTTCGCTTCCGGGCTGCCGTTGAGAGTATGAGTTATCGCACATGCCATCGGAAAGCTGAGAGCAAGTCCAACATCTTTTCCGGCCGGCCCAACGGTACACATCTCCCAATCACAGAGCACAAAGGTGCCTTCGGGCCCAAAGTTTTCCAGCTCGGCGATGGATGGCTTGGCCTCTACCAACATGTTGAACACGTGAGCATCAGAATGCATGAGGCACTCCCGTGTGGTGCAGTCTGCTATGATCGCGTCGATCGATTTCATGAGAACCTCCTCGCCGAGACTCGCGCTGTATGCTTCGGTCCTATCCTTGGGGTCCGTCTTCCTGCTGTTCTCCACTTCAACCTGCCTGATCTGGGAGAACAGGTTCAGCACGCAATCGTTCACCTGGGCATTGAAGTCAGGATCGTAGTCTTTGATGCTGTGCAGTGCCGCAAGAGTCGCGGCAATCTTCGGCGCGATGCGGGGATCCACGGTGCCGTCAATGAACTGGTTGCAAAGTTGTTCGTCGGCTCGACTCCACTCCGTCACGAGAACCTTCATCTTCTGACCATCCTGGTCGAGATCCCACAAGGCGAGAGGGGGCACGACGCAGTCTGGAGCATGAGCCGATACTTTCTTCATGATTTCGTGCTCGTTGTCCGTGCGCTTCAACGAGTAGAAAGCGTCCGGGTCGGGATTCCACAACGCTGCCTCAAAACAGAGCTTGGCAAAGATGACCAGCTCCGGGTGCTTGTCGACAAAGACACGGTACGAGTAATTGGTATATCCCCCGGATAGAACCTTGGCCTCCAGCTTGCTGCCGTCGCCCGCTTCGTTCACGGCGTGGTGGATCTTTTGCAGCATCGCATCGGAGGAGGACGCACATTTGCTCGTGATGGTATCGATGAGCAGCTCCTTTTTGATGCGTTTGTCGTCATCTTGGTTGGCGATCTGAATACCCATGATTTATTTTCTCGATATTGAAGGAGGCTTTCGATGCTGGAGAACGAATCAGTGCGTTTGCGGTGGAGATGATGGCTGGAGATGATGGCGGCGGCAACAGGTGGCGATGATAGGTATGTGCTGCTCGAGGTGTGTTGTGGCGGTTGTTCGCTTAGGGCGGCTGAGCAATTTATGAGCCATCGACACCGCGGCTGCGGTGGCCCCAACGTCTTGGGTTGCGGGTTGCGGCACGGTCTTGGGGGGTGGACTGGCCGCCAAGACGCCGACGTTCATGTTGCATGCAACATGCAAGAAGATGCAGGCAAGATGCGTGAGGGAAGGAGGGAGTGAGGGAGCCATACATCGCATCGTAGGTACCTACGTACCTACGATTTTAGTACTTAACCCAAAATGCCTTTCATCTCATCACTGATCCTTCCTTCCTGCTCCAGCCTCTCCCTGTCTTTCCAAGTGAGCTGCGTCTCCGGAGGAACGATGGGGGCTCCCCAGTCTTTGCGAAAATCCCACGGGCGCAGTAGCTCTTCGATATCGCTCGCATTGCAATCCCGAAACGCGCCAATCCAATTCCGGACGTAGCGTCCGTCGGAATCGTACCTCCAAGCCTGCGATACCGTTCGGAAGTGCCTGCTTTTTGGATCGGCTCCGACGCCGGCGAAATACGCCCAATTACCATGGTTGGCCGCAACGCAGTGATCTTCCAAGCACAGTTGGAAGAATTCGGCGCCCAATCTCCAGTCTAATTGCAAGTCCTTGGTCAAAACAGAAGCCATATTCTGCCGCACGCGGTTCGAAGTATATCCTGTGGCTATCAGCTCTTTCATCCCTGCATCCACGAGCGGGAGATTCGTTCGTCCCGCAGCCCATCGTATGAATTTGTCCTGATTGTCAGATAACGGAAGCCATTTCCGGGGAGCGTTTGATTTGTGCGCCGGAGTTGTTGAATGCAAGCTGTAAGCAGAGCGACCGTTCCTGAAGGCGTCGAAAATAAAGAAGTCTCGCATCTCCAGGTGGCTGACGATCCAGTTGATGTCGGCTGTTGATGCCTGATCCGAGTTCTTCGCGTGAAATTTGCTCTGCCGTTGTTTAACACAGTGATAGACTTGTTGCGGCGAAAGAACTCCCAGAGCCAGAGGCGTGCTCAGCCTCGATGAGTTGTTGTTTGACACGTCGCACAAGCTTCTGTTAGCCGTTGCCGCATGATTCCGCACGAATCTTTGCAGCTGTTCGAGCGATTGCTCTTCCGCGGTGGCAGTGCTCTGCGGTACACTCTTTGCTGATTGCACGATTTCTGCTATCAGCTCTTTTGGCAAACCTCCAACAAGAGGCGCCGATGCGTTCAAAAGGGGTTGTGTCAACTCTTCCAGAGATGGTATGCTGCCAGTGTCAATGCCGTGCACATCTTGTGCATTTGCAATGTGTCCTGGATCGGGCTCGCCAAACAACTCTCGCACCGGAACTGCCGTCCGTGCCACTCGTCGAACATCGCCCATAATAGTTGGCATGCCCGCAAAACGAGATGGAGACACGTCTGTGATGTCAGGATTGCCAATCGCTGCCATTCCGTCGGTGGCGTTTTGTTTTGGTGGTCGCTTCTTCCGCTTTTCCTTTGGCCGCGCCAACCTCTGCCACGTATCTGCATCTCTTCTCGGAAGCGCGTCGGGGTGCACCAGAGTCACCGAGCACGTCGTGAAAACGTTGCATCGATGCGGCAGAGCCCTCAGCAACCGCCTCAATCTTTCCGATTGATCGCATTCATACGATCCGGGTATCTCGGACCACGCCACCTCTTCCACATGCAACGTCCGCGCCAGTTGCGGTATCACCTCCAGTGGATCGCCCGCCCGAACGATCAGCTCTCCCCCGAGGGATTGTAGGCTGCGCCTCAGCGAATGCACCGCATCGAGGAGCCTCCGCGCGAAGTGGGGCCCGTGCGTGACGCCCAGCAGCTGCCCACCCTCGTCATCCGGGATGCCCGTCGGCCGCGGCGCGTAGTCGGACGGATCGAAGACGAAGAGGCTGTAGATTTTGCGCCCTCCTCGGTGGTAGAGCTCGTTGTCGCGGAGTCGGAGGTCGCGCCGGTGCCAGATTAGACGACGCGCCATCGCGCTGCAGAGACCGAGAGGGCGGAAGGCGGAAGGCGGGGGAGGCAGAAGAGCTCGTGGTGGTGACCATTCATTTTCGGCGGACCTCTGACTCTGCTCCGCCTCAGCCCGCAGCTCTCGCTCCTCTCCGCCCGACACTCCCTGCCCAACTCCTTGCTCCTCAGCCCCCTCGGCAGAATGGCAGCCGCCAAAGGATTGCCACAGGGCAACGACGATGGGAGCACCGCGAGTACTTGCAGCGACGATACAAATGAGGCGTTCCTGGAGATGCTCGGACTGCCCGAGCTGGGCGGGATTTCCTTCGCCGAGGCCGAGAACGATTGCGTCGCCGAGGGCGTCGTGACAGTGCCGATGCATGTTGCAAATGAGGCCGATTCTGCAATTGGCAACCACCTGCCCCGCGTGACGCGACTGGAGGTGCCGCACCGCTGCTCGCGCTACCTGCACCAACCCTCCGACGTCGCCGCCTTTGTCATCGATGACTTCCTCGGTGCATCCGAGTGCCAGG
>JALLAP010001067.1:0-13653 GCA_036939355.1 Thalassiosira profunda | reverse complement strand
CCGGGAGGTCCAGAAGCCGCGCTGTGAAATCAAGGGGGAGAGCCATTGCCTCAACATCATCGAATCACCTGCCCAGCCGGGAAGATCACTCCTCCCTCCCCTCGGTGCAGATCGATCCCCTGCTGGAGGAGATAACCCTCACTGTCAGCGCAGTGTCGTTGGAGCCGCTATCCGGAAATGCGGTGGTGCGCCACGTTCGCACCAAGACCGACGACGTCATCACCCGCTTCCTGCCGTGCGTGGACTTCTTGGTAAATTGCCAGCAGGAGCTGCGCCAGGGGCTGCATCTCGCCCAGCGCAGTCGGTCCCGCTCCCACGGACGATCCAGGGGCGCGATGGGGATGACGCCGAGGCAGTTTCACACGACCTACGTCGCGCCGCTGCCCCGGAGGTTCGAGCGACACAACGAGGCGATCATGGCCAGGGAACACTTAACCCCGGCCAAGCAAAACTTGGAGCAGCTGGTGAGGGAATCGCAGGCGTGCATCCCCCAGGGGTGCGAGCACGTCAAGAACGCCTTCTTGGGGGGCATGAGGGAGAACGAGTCATGGGGATTGCGGAAGTGGCTGAGCAAGAATGGGGGAGCGGGCAGCATCTGCAACGATCTCGAGGAGGTGATGCGCCATGTCAAGGCGTTGGACAAGGAACTAGACACTACCAAGAGGTTGATGTCGATGCTCAGGCCAATAGCGGGGCAGGCTCACGATCGTCTGAAGAAAGACGTCCCGGCGGCGTACCAGGAACAAAGCACGGCGCATCCGTATCTGCCCTTCTTCCACAGACTGGAGAGTTGTTTGAAGCAGATGGCGACGTACGACCCAGAGGAGGACGACGTCATCTGTTTGGCAGATAGCAGCGATGAGGAGGACGATGTCAAGGTGATTGTGCCGAAAGCCCCTGATACTCATAGCAGCTCTTTCACGACGCGGCCTGTTGCCAGGCCTTCCCCGACACGTCCGAGCAAACGCAAAAGCGACGGGGACGTGGGCAACCTCAAGAGGTCGAGACAGAGCAGCCCATCGCAAGACTTTGCGCTGCAATTCTTTGGTGGTGGAGATGAGGAAAAGAAGAAGCCCGTGGCGACGCCCAAGGCCAAAGCGGAGCCGGAGATAATCTGCCTCGATAGTTCTTCCGACGAGGAGGACGAGAGTGACAAAGCGGTCGTCAAGGCTGAACGCAAACCTGCAGCTAACACTCCAGCTGTGACAACCAAAACAGAAGAGAAGACCACAGAAACGCCACAGACGAGGAGGAGTGGCAGCCTGTCGCCACTGCCACCTGCCTCGCCCCTCCTGACTGAAGAATATGAATTCGGCCAGTCGGCGTTGCACAAACAGCTGCAGCTCGCCACAGCAGCAGCAGCCGCCGCTAAAGAAAAAGAAACAGCTGCTGCCTCTGACAATGCAACCACGACAACGGCAGGTGAAGGAGGGTCGCAATGGAGGTGCCAGCAATGCACGTTCCTCAACGAAGCATTTGCCGCCAAGTGCCAAATGTGCAATGACTCCGACTCGGACAATGGAGGGAACAAATCGGATGATTTGGCCAATTTCTTGGGAGGCAGTGGCTTCTTCGGAGGGTCGAGCAACCACTCGTTTTCTGCAGACTCGCTGGAACAAAGTTGTCACGGGGGCGGATCGGCTGGCCAAAATCAGCAGTGGAAGGCACTCCAGAGTGCAGACGCTCGTGAATTAGAGTGCCTTGCAGATCACATCTCAAAGGGAGGCAGTTTGCCCAAACAGGCGCACCGAGGTGACAGGTTCTGGGGAACGCAGGATTTGTTCCCAAGCCTTCTGCTGATCTTCCGCACCCTCCTGCAAAGCCCAATCTCCTACCGGTTCCTGGAACCGGTCGACGAAAGCCATCTGTTTATGATGGGGCTGCCAGCCTACAGCTCTGCGATTAGGCATCCTCTGTGCTTTCACGCCATTGTTTCGTCACTGTCCAAAAGCGAGGACGCGCTCAAGTATCCACACCTGACGATGCGGTTGTCGGACGGGAACTTGCCCGGCAACGACGAGGTATTGAGGACGTGGAATATGTGGAATGGCTTGCACCTCATTGAGGCCATCGACCTTGTCCTGTTGAACTCGTTGGCGTACAATGCCTTGCACAACGCAGGAAGGAACGATTCGCAGTTGAGGTCAGAGACTGAGAGGTTAAGGAACGTGCTTTGGGATGGAGTGAATGGAATAATGAACGAGCGACTGCAGTCATACGAGAGGATGGAACACACGCCACAGAGGCGCAGTCCAAATAGCGGATTCGTAGTGGCAAACAGGGGTCCCTAACTTAACTGTTGACAAGCCCGCTTGTCAAGCTCCTCGAGTGTTCGCTGCTTTCAAGATTCTCCATTTCCAACATCTGTTGAAGAATGGAAAAATGGCCGCCTTCTGCGAAAGCAAGATTCATGCTCGAGCTGCGCCTGGGCTCAGAACCTGGCGCTGGCAACTCCATTTTTTGTTCCGACTGCCACATCTCGTTCAGCGCAGCCTCAACGTCGTCGATGTCGTCTCCGATGGTGTACGATTGTTGTCGTTTCTTCGGCATTTTCTGGGGTGAAAGGGCCCCAAACACATCGCTGTGAATCCTACCGTCGCGGACGATCGAGTCGAAGCAGTCCTGAGGGCACATTTGGCGTATCTCATCCTTGGCATCTTCTGCCATGTTGGCACTGCCACAAATGAAGATGTGGGTGCTGTTTGACTCGGCCAGGATTGGGCTGAGGAATTTGCGGACTCTCTTCGAGCGCAGCTTGTCCGTTGTGTATTCTTTCTTCTCGCCCATCTCTCGAGAGTAGCACATAAACACCTTGGATAACACGCCTGTTTTCTTGAACTCGTTGATCTCCGCCTCGAACAAGCCCTCAGATGAGCACCGTTGGCCAAAGATGAGGTACGCGGGGCCGAGCCTCTCACAGCGCTGCTGGAGGTACGAGCGCTGCTGGAGCAACCCGCGAATTGGGGCGATTCCAGTTCCTGTGCAGATGAAGACAATTGGGCTCGTAGGATCTAGCGGATGATGGAAAGATGGTGCTGATTCGATCTCAAAGCGAATGTCTTCTCCATGTTCCACAGAAGTCAGGTAACTCGAGCTGACCCCAGCTTCCAATTTCGATCCTCCCCTAGAAAAGATGTTGCGCCCAACAACAATGTGAAGCTCGTGTCCAACGACGCCCTTGCAACTTGCGATCGAGTACGATCTGGGGTGATTCATTTTCATGTTGCAAAGTAGGAAGGCAAGGTCGACCTGCTTCGAGAGGGAGGGAAATGTCTTGAAGAGATCGAGCCATTTCATTCCGGAGAGGCTTTTCATGTCGTCATATCGTTTCTTGTTCTGACCGATATCCTTCAGCAAAGCTTTGTCCTTGGAGCCGGTAGCAAGATCTGAAAGGTCGGCACAAGCTTGCATCGGCACCGGTGCTCTCAGAGCGACTACATCCCCAAAGAAGAATTCGACGGGCATCAAACGACCAATGCTCTCACTGAGGAGGGGCAGCGATACAGCGAGCTCTGATCTCCCAACGTCTTGGTTGTCGAACGACACCCATATGTGGTCGTCGAGCTCAACCCTCTCGCCAAGATGACCCACAAACGATTGAAGTTCCTCGAGGCTGATGACATTCCGTGGAAACACGCGTATATGATCGCCAGGTTGATACGGGGGGTCTGTACGAGACGTGGAAATCGCTTGTGAGAGGTGTGGCAAGAAGATGAATATGATCAAAGCGCACACAACTCACTGCCGCATGACTGTAAGTCTATCTTGATCAACGAAGTTTTCCTGGATACGGACTCGCCTTCTCCTTCGAGTGGGGCGTAGGATATGAGGTCTTCGCGGCTTTTGACTTCGCCCTCTAGATACTTGCTCTCAGCGTCGTTGATGCCAGAGCTAAGGATGATTTTCGTGAGGCGCCTGCTCTGTGCTGCCTCCTCATCCTCAGATGTCGCCGAACCCAGTGACAACCTCCTTCCCGAACCCATTGACGACCTCCGCCTACTTCTTGACATGGCGCTGCCCAAGCTACCTCTCCTTGCAGACATGAAGGACTCTGCCGCAGCTTTCTTGACATCAGTGGCATTGAACACCTCCACTTCCACGGAGCTCAACATGGCCTTCCTTCTCGCTAGACTAGACGCGGCGCTTTCCTTCATGTTATCAAGCAGCTTGGACCAGAGGCGACTGGCAGAGTTCAGGCGCGACATCTTTGCGACGAGCTTCGTCGTCCAATCTTGGAAGGTCAAAACCTCCCCCTTCACAGAGTCGCATTCTCCACGACGGATGATTTCTCTTGCGCCAGCTTCCGCCAGCTTCTTTGAAAGCACCTGTGCGGCACCGCAAAAGATGGGATACGCGGAGCTCCCGAATCCAAGCACCGCGCACTGCTTTCCAGCTACAGTGCTGCCATGTTTGTCAAATAAGAGGGAAAAGAACCCTTGGGACTGCGATGGCAACTCTCCATTTCCTTGCGTCGACGATACGAATATCGTCAACGTGGCAGCTTCCAGCGACTGCAGGACTCTGTCCATACCCAACGCGTCGCCTCTGCATGCATCGAAGAAAGACACGTTCGAAACTGAGCGAAGTAGGGCCCCCAAGTCAGACGCGTACTTGGCTGCGCAACAAGTCAAGTCAGTGAAGCGGTCGGGTAGCAGATTAACCACACACGCATGGACTTACCCGCATTGCCAGTAACGCTGGCGTAGATGATCAACACGGGATGCTTGTGTTCTCGCATTTTCTTGACGCACTTCTTCAACAACATGGCAATGTAAACCGCCCTGACGAACATGTCTGTCGCTTTGCTGGTGTCTCGCTGTCCAAAGTAGCTCTTTTCGAGCTGGAAGGCGCTTCTCCCATACACGTATGCCGGATTGATGGTGTATTCTTGCGCCTTGTTGAGGCCCAAATAGGCCTGACTCAACGATGACGACATTGGAGGGATTATCCACTTCCAATTGGCTGGGCAGTACTTCCTCGTCTTCATCTCGTCTTGATACCAGTTCCAGAACCCTTCCGTGAGAGTGTGATGATCTATCATAGCGATCTTGCTAGCCCGGAAGCTGTGGTACACTGCACTCGACAAGATGTGCATGACTTCATCCTTCCACAAAGGTGCCTCGCCTGGCTTTTCGTTTACATCGATACCGAGCGCGGTCCCCACGGGCTTAAGCATGTTGTATCTCCCCTCGTCCGTCAGGTCGCGCAGCACCTCGGTGTTGGCGTACCAACCATTAAACGGGACTGCTGTGTACCGAAGGCCTCCGATGACCATGTCGAGAGCGCAAACAGCTGGGATAGGGTACCACTGCATGGAGAGAGACGACAGCTCAGGGTATCGCGGGTGGTGAATGTGCACGGGAGGCGCACACTCCAGAGGCACGTCGAACAGCTCCGGAGGCTTGTTCGGGTCCGCCTGGATCACGAGCGGCAGATAGTCGTACGGCCCCTTCTTCCCGTCCGGAGGACCGTCCCAGCCAAACCGCTCCTTGATCATCTCCGTGAACATGAGCTGGGAGAGCAATGAGGAATAAGTCAGAGATATGCGGTCTATCTGAGAGGTGATCAGTGCGCCGACTCCAGCTCAACTCACGTTCTTCGGATCGCCCATTACGCTGCCATCTTCGTTCCTGTAGGCCGCATACTGCAGCAGCTGGTCGTTCCACAAGTGAGGCCCGTCCAGTGTGTCTCCCGGTGTGGCGGGCCTGAAGACGGTGATGTACGCTTCCGACGATCCGCATGCCATCTGCAGCAGTATGGTAGATAACAACGTGAGCGACAGCACTAACATTTGATGTGCGCATAATGTGTATATCAGTGCATCTCTGGTTCCACTCACCGCCTTGGTCAAATGCTGGATGCAAGAATCGTACATGCCCTTGTTCGTGGCCACCTTCCTGCAATCCAGCAGCTTGAGCTGCTGCCAGTGCTTCCGGTTGCTGCACTTGGGAGCGTTCCGCCACGCCACCCTCGCCCCGTGCTGGATCTCGTCGAAGGTCTGTTCGTACGTGCCCGTGGCATCGACGGATCGTTTGATGTCGCGGATCCGCGCTGCTTTGGTCACGAAGCCCTCCTCCCCGTGCATCTCCTCCCCTCTCTCGTGGTAGTACAGCTCGACGTACTCCATCGCCTCGCGCACCAACGTCTCCTTTGGCCCTTCCATTGCTGTGACGTCGGACGTGAGCTGCGGCCGGCAGCCGCGGGGGCATATGCCCCTCTTGGGATTGCCGTGGGCGTAGCCCGGGTAGGGATCCGCGTAGACGGTGCCGTGGAGGAAGGGGCATTTGCCCGAGGGCTTGAGAGATCCCTGGACATTCGTAGCTGAGATAGCATGATAGCTGGCGGCCGTGGCTGGCTCTGCCGAGCTGGAGGTGGAAGCGCGTCGACGGGAGTGCGCTGAGGGGTCCAGTCCACCCGCCGGGATGTCCGGCGGGGGTCCGACGCAGCTAATCACTGAGGGCACGAGCGTCGGCCGGGTGGACGACGATTCCCCGGGGCCCTCCCGTGGACGTGGGCCATCGCTGTGCCGCCGCGGGCAAGCGTGCGCGCCGCCATTGCGATTGGGCGGGCTTGTAGCTCCCACCGAGCGATGGGTCGCCTCCAGCCCCTTCGCGTCCTTGGCGGACGGGCCAAAGATGTGCTTGAGCTTCTTCGAAATAAAGACAAATCTCGAAGACGGTGATGTTGAGCCTAAGTCACAATGACGTAGACTCGTGAATGAACTTTCTCGCAATGCCTCTTTGAACCCTTTTGGTGGGCTCAATGCACTCTCAGTTGTCATACTCGTACTCCCTCTTGTGCCTCGCCCAAATCTCCGTATCCATACGCAGACAATCAGNTTTCTTGACATCAGTGGCATTGAACACCTCCACTTCCACGGAGCTCAACATGGCCTTCCTTCTCGCTAGACTGGACGCGGCGCTTTCCTTCATGTTGTCAAGCAGCTTGGACCAGAGGCGACTGGCAGAGTTCAGGCGCGACATTTTCGCTACGAGCTTCGTCGTCCAATCTTGGAAGGTCAAGACTTCCCCCTTCACAGCGTCGCATTCTCCACGACGGATGATTTCTCTCGCGCCAGCTTCGGCCAGCTTCTTTGAAAGCACCTGTGCGGCACCGCAAAAGATGGGATACGCAGAGCTCCCGAATCCAAGCACCGCGCACTGCTTTCCTGATAGGGTGCTGCCGTGTTTGTCAAATAAGAGGGAGAAGAATCCAGAAGACTGCGATGGCAACTCTCCATTTCCTTGCGTCGACGATACGAATATCGTCAATGTGGCAGATTGCAGCGACTGCAGGACTCTGTCCATACCCAACGCATCGCCTCTACAGGCATCGAAGAAAGACACGTTCGAAACCGAGCGAAGTAGGGCCCCCAAGTCAGACGCGTACTTGGCTGCGCAGCAAGTCGAGTTAGGAGGCGGGCGGGAAGCGAGATTAGCCACACACACACATGGACTTACCCGCATTGCCAGTAACGCTGGCGTAGATGATCAACACGGGATGCTTGTGTTCTCGCATTTTCTTGACGCACTTCTTCAACAACATGGCAATGTAAACCGCCCTGACGAACATGTCTGTCGCTTTGCTGGTGTCTCGCTGTCCAAAGTAGCTCTTTTCGAGCTGGAAGGCGCTTCTCCCATACACGTATGCCGGATTGATGGTGTATTCTTGCGCCTTGTTGAGGCCCAAATAGGCCTGACTCAACGATGACGACATGGGAGGAATGATCCACTTATAGTTGGCTGGGCAGTATTTTCGTGTCTTCATCTCGTCTTGGTACCAGTTCCAAAACCCTTCCGTGAGGGTGTGATGGTCTATCATAGCAACCTTGCTGGCCCGGAAGCTGTGGTACACTGCACTCGATAAGATGTGCATGACTTCGTCCTTCCACATCGGTGCCTCGCCAGGCTTTTCATCTACGTCGATGCCGAGCGCTGTCCCCACCGGCTTGAGCATGTTGTATCTCCCCTCGTCCGTCAGGTCGCGCAGCACCTCGGTGTTGGCGTACCAACCATTAAACGGGACTGCTGTGTACCGAAGACCTCCGATGACCATGTCGAGAGCGCAAACAGCTGGAATAGGGTACCATTGCATGGAGAGAGACGCCAGCTCAGGGTATCGCGGGTGGTGAATGTGCACGGGAGGCGCGCATTCCAGAGGCACGTCGAACAGTTCCGGAGGCTTGTTCGGGTCCGCCTGTATCACGAGCGGCAGATAGTCGTACGGTCCCTTCTTCCCGTCCGGAGGGCCGTCCCAGCCGAACCGCTCCTTGATCATCTCCGTGAACATGAGCTGGGAGAGCCACGAGAAACAAGTTTGAGGTACCGGTATGTCTGATAGAGGGCAGTGGCTCTTGCTCTACTCACGTTCTTCGGATCGCCCATTACGCTGCCATCTTCGTTCCTGTACGCCGCATACTGCAACAGCTGGTCGTTCCACAAGTGAGGCCCATCCAGTGTGTCTCCAGGCGTGGCGGGCCTGAAGACGGTGATGTATGCTTCCGACGATCCGCATGCCATCTGCAGTGGTAGATAACAACGTGAGCGACAGCACTAACATATGATGTGCACATCTGTGCATATCAGTGCATCTCCGGTTCCACTCACCGCCTTGGTCAAATGCTGGATGCAAGAATCGTACATGCCCTTGTTCGTGGCGACCTCCCTGCAATCCAGCAACTTTAGCTGCTGCCAGTGCTTCCGGTTGCTGCACTTGGGGGCGTTCCGCCACGCCACCCTCGCCCCGTGCTGGATCTCGTCGAAGGTCTGTTGGTACGTGCCGGTGGCGTCGACGGACCGTTTGATGTCGCGGATCCGCGCTGCTTTGGTCACGAAGCCCTCCTCCCCGCGCATCTCCTCCCCTCTCTCGTGGTAGTACAGTTCGACGTACTCCATAGCCTCGCGCAGCAACGTCTCCTTTGGCCCTTCCATTGCTGTGACGTCGGACGTGAGCTGCGGCCGGCAGCCGCGGGGGCATATGCCCCTCTTGGGATTGCCGTGGGCGTAGCCCGGGTAGGGATCCGCGTAGACGGTGCCGTGGAGGAAGGGGCACTTGCCCGAGGGCTTGAGAGGTCCCTGGACATTCGTAGCTGAGATAGCATGATAGCTGGCGGCCGTGGCTGGCTCCGCCGAGCTTGAGGTGGACGCGCGTCGACGGGAGTGCGCTGAGGGGTCCAGTCCACCCGCCGGGATGTCCGGAGCGGGTCCGACGCAGCTAATCACCGACGATTCCCCGGGGCCCTCCCGTGGACGTGGGCCATCGCTGTGCCGGCGCGGGCAAGCGTGCGCGCTGCCATCGCGATTGGGTGGGCTTGTAGCTCCTACCGAGCGATGCGTCGCCTCCAGCCCCTTCGCCCCCTTGGCGGACGGGCCGAAGATGTGCTTGAGCTTCTTCGATATTTTCATTGCAAATGATAATAGCCACCACGGCGTCACCGACTATGGTATTCACCCTCGCGCGGCACTTGACAACGAGTCCGTGGACAGATGCAATTTGTCTGCTTTTTCAGCACAGCCACAAAATACTCCCTCGCCTCCTCTGATCCGCGTCTGTGGACCGGGGGGATAGACGTCGACAAATAAATAATGAATGCCGCCAGTATGTAGCCTGCCTGGAAGCAGGGGTCCGGCTGCGGCCACGCCGCGGGGACAACGGTTGTGGCGCTCGCTGCTGCGCGCTGCGCAGCAGACTCCTTGCAAGTGCGTGTTTGGCAACCCTCAATTTGCAAACCTCGGCTGTGAAGGAATGTCGAGAACCGCTGGGAACGTCTGACCCGAGCCCCCCCTTTATGCGTCGTTTCCTTGAATTAGTACGGTTAACATTTGGCGGGCGCACCGACACGCCCGCGGTGATAGAGCCTTGTGACTGTGACGTAGACTCGTGAATGAACTTTCTCGCATGAGGCCTTTTGTGTTGGTTAGAGGTCGGTTTGGTTGCACCCACTCTCTAATTGTCATAATCGTACTCCCTCTTGTGCCTCGCCCAAATCTCCGTATCCATACGCAGACAATCAGCCAACGTCACTTGCATTGCTAGAAACGGCATGCCAGCCGCTTGGCTCGTTGCTTCATTCTCTGTCGAGAGATGCATGCCTAACACCGGCACGACGGTATATGCTGGTATGTCGGCTGTTTTGTTTTTGGTATTGGTGGCACTCTGAATTGTTCCCATTCCTAGAACCGAATGCAGTTGTGTGCGAAGCATGGATCCATCGTCCGCCATTTCAACTGATGCGACATCACCGCTGTCGCTTCTTGACACAGTTGCTGCCTTGTAGTAAAGTCTCACATTCAGCACGTCGCCAATGGTAAACAGGGAGCCCATCTCGCCATCTCTCTTGGCATTGTTGATTGAGGAGTCGATCATTTGGCGCAAGATTTCTTCCGTATCAAAGTTGAAGGAATCATCGTTGGCCTCCGTTTGAAGTCGTCTCCAGGTTGCAACAACAGTTGACACGCCAGCACACCCGAGACCGACAAGCCTCGATACCGACGATATCTCCACGCAAGATGTTGGGTTGTTTTCGTTGCCCGGTGCTGAGTTCACGTGATCATGTCCTGTGTCCCAAAGAATTCTCCTATCGGAGGTCTGTGCTGTATTGCGGAACGGCACCGTCGAGAATGAGCCGTTGGAGACGCCCAAGCACAATGCCGCCCGCCTAGAGGCCAGTATCAGCTCCACCTCCGCCTCGGCATTTGCAGGAAGCTCGGGCAAACAAACCATCAACAACGGCACAGTAGAATTCTCAGAAGCAGGCGGTTGATCCGACGACGCTGCTGTCCCTGCCATCTCTCGCCAGGTGTCTTCGTCTTCGTATCCACCGTAGAGGACTCCATCTTCGTCGTAGAGACTTGGATCCTTGTCAGAAGCGGACTTGTCAGCTGCAGTGCCATCGACGCTTCCCACCACAACGCCGGCGTTGTTCGAGAGGGCATCGTTGCATATGCATTGTGCAGTCGCCCAGAGTTCGTGCCAAGGAACGTTGTCGCTGCTCTTACTCAGACATTCCAATGCGCCGGCCGAGAAATACACCAATCCTCCCAGGCAGTCGTCCAACATTCCGCCGCCATCCTCCAACCCATCTAGAACTGCTGCGGCATTCCTCCAGCTTTGGTGCAATTGGACCTCCCAACCACTCAAGTCGGACGACGCGGGCTGGATAAGACTCATGCTCTCCGGGACCAGGCCAATCATGCCTGCCAAGAATACCAGCGACGAGCGCAATACGTTCGCTTGAGAATACGGCCCGATGCACACCGGCGCCCAGTGAGAGATCGATTGGACGTGCAGCGTCGTTCGCAGCGATTGGTGCTTGTTCTGCAGCGCCTTCTCCAGAAACGTCTTGCACTGTTCGCCATTGCCGCCACTGCAGTCGCTCCTCAAATACCCACCGGATCCTCTTTGTATTATGCAATCCATCATGACTCTCCTTCCGCCAGGCAGCGCTCCCTTTCCTACGGCCACACACGACCGACTGGGCGGCAGGTGCGTCCCGAAAAATCGCTGGTAGTGTTGGTTGATTTTGGCAAAGTGCGATATTTCGGAGAGGTACAGGTGGACGTAAAGTATATCTCGCGGCGACGTCTCAGGCACATCGCCTCGATAGAGCTTCGAAAGGATTGTCTGCAGCATATCTCGTATCGAGAGAAACTCCTGGACTGCCGCCTGTGCTTCATCGTGTTGATTGCATGCAATTGGCGACAGAAGCGCCGAAACATGACACAGTCCTCCCTTCATCGTTCGAACGTTGGGTAGATTCATGCCCTGGCTGAGATTCGGGTATATTGCTGACTCGTCCAATGCTAGAGTGGCACCGGATGCCGTTGCTGCTTTTGGTGTCTTCGCTGCCATCTGTCTTTGGCGAACGCCGCCGCTTCCGTTTTCTGCCACGCACTCTGTCTGCAGCTCCCTCTTCTCTGCGCTGCATTTCACTATCTTCAATATGCCCACCCCGTCGTCGCTTTCGTCGCATATTATCTCTGTTTCCTCCAGCACCAGTCGCCCGAGCTTGAAGAGCGTCGGGCAATCCAGCACCAGCGTTTCGTATTCTCCTCCCTCGCCGGCCGGGTGCATCCCGTAACGATCCTTCAGCTGATCCAGTATCCCTCTGTCTCGCAGTTCTCGCAGAGACTTTCCCAAATGACGGTACGGCATCAGCCCCGGAGGACAAGCGACTCGAACCAGGATCGCGTCTATTTGGCCATCGTCCAGGATGGAATCGAGGAGCGTCCGTTGCGACGACATTCGCCACAGGTAGGAGAGCGACGTGAGGCCCAATCTGGAGCAGACGTGCTCTATCCGAGTTCTTTGGTATGTGGACAAGATAGCGCCCGACGATACCGCCGATATGTCAGGGTGATTGATCAGTACTTGCTTCAGCAATAGATAGAGATCCTCCACCTCGTCCGGCACCCCGTCGCTGCCATCACCCTCGTCGCCATCACGATTTGCAACATCGTACACCAACGAGGTGTTCTCGCTGCGCCCGCTGATTTCACGCACGAAAAACGGCACCCCCATGCACTCCTCCACCTGCAATCGGACCGCCTCCGACCCCGCCGTTTGGTACATGTACGATTCCTCGGCGAGGTTCGTGCGGCGGGGGGCGAGGTGGGCGCCGCAGACGAGCTCATGGCCGTTTGAGATGGCCTGAACTGAGGAATAAATGGAATCCTTGCCTCCGGAGAGGAGGGCGACGAACTTCATTGTCGGGCGGCGTCGACAGAGGCGGGCCGCATCGGCAGAGGGTGCAGAGGGGTGATGGGTGGTCCACCACAGGGTGGATGGTGCGATGTGAAGCAAGGGGAGGTTTGAGCATAAGGCTAGAGGGTTAGGGTTGGGGTTAGGGTTGGGGTTAGGTTGCCGATCTTTCATCTTTCTCGCCTTGGTTGCACGCTGCAACCCTGGCTAATGCTGCACCCCCTCCACGATGAAAGCCGCCATCGTCGCCCTTCTCGCCATCCTCGGCGCCGCCCACGCGTTCACGGGGAGCGCCGGCATCCGGCCCCGCACCCATCTTATGGCCGCTAGCTCGGACGACGAACAAATTTTGTCGAGGCGCAGTGCCCTCGGCTCCTTCCTCGCGGGGGCTGCCGCCGTTGCCTCGGGCGTCGCGGCGCCCGGGCAGGCAGGCGCGGCCGATGGCAGCCGTACGATTGCGCAGATTAGCGGGTCGGGATTGGTGTTCAAGGACACTCTTACTGTGGAGGCATTCGATGACCCAAAGGTGAAGGGAGGTAGGTGCAAGGTGCAGCACCATCTTTGCAGCCGTTGCACTACACTCTATCGAAACAATCAACTGACAACATTCGTCAACCAACGTGCCCTTTTGCAATGCAGTCACCTTGTATGTGTCCAACTTTGAAAGGCCCTTGACTGAGCGCGTCCAAAAGGACTTCTTCACGGAACCCAGCTATGCCTCTGTGACCTGCGTCAAAACCGGCCCTGTGGAAATCGCTGACAACATTGACAAATCCTCGGCGGGGGAGCCGGTATTTCAGGAGAAACGGTCCTTGCTGTTCAAGGAATTGCGGGTGCAGCGAATTTACGACGAGCAGAAGAAGGCTTTGGTGTACGTGTCGTTCAATACACGGTTGGACAAGGGGTCCGATTCGAACAAGAGTCGGTTCAAGAGCTCGATCTGCGCGGTTCCTC
>JALLAP010001064.1:0-23735 GCA_036939355.1 Thalassiosira profunda | reverse complement strand
CGGCCCCGGCGCCGTCGTTCGACTACTGGGACGCGCTGGTGGAGCACCTGTAGGCCGTCTCTGGGAGCGACGGCAGGGCTGTGGACATTATATGTTGGGATTTCACTATCACTCCGTGTGTACCAATATCCGCGTCACTTCATTCAATTGTATACATTCTGGGGGCAAGGGGCATCGCTGGCTGATATCCAATAATGGAGCCGGCAATAAGATAAATCTGAAGCACAACTCAGTCGTTATTTCTTGAGAAGCCGCCTCTGTATCTTCTGCGCCTCCCTCGTCGCGTCGAGCTGATGGGCCAAGATGGACTCGACGGCTTCCAGTTGGCACGGAGACATCTCCATTGCCATCTTATGGGAAGATAGCAGCAGCATCGACGGCTCCAAGCACAGAGAGTCCATGGTTGCGACGATGTCACCGTTGTTCGCTATGGAGGCAGAAGAGGATTGCAGGACAGTCTGGAGCGGTTTCTGCTCGTCGTTGCTGTCTCCAGTTGTTTTCATTTCGTCAGGCTCGGACTCTAGCGGCAAGACATCATCAGATTGATATGATTTTGATACGACACTCCCGTCTTGCAACGTGATGAATGGAGATGCATTGGCTGGAGAGGCGTCGACTTCTTCCGGTGGTTCATCTTGTGCAGCTGCCCAGCCCTTGTGTTTTGGCTCCTTTTCCTCTGAGGATTGCAAATCGCTGCCATCTGTGGCTTCATTCTGCGCTTGTGCATGTATCTGTTTTTGCTTTGTCTTCTTCTTTCTCTTTGATTTCCCTTTTGCCCTACCTGTTGTCTTTGCTGTGTCCCTTTGATCAGTTGGCCTCCCGCCATCCAGCAAGAGATCGCTAGCGGCTTCCGCAGATATTCGTTCAAGTTCACACTCCAGCATGGCTAGGCATTCACTCGCTTGCCGATGTTGGGTCTCAAACTCCTTTATTCTGTCCGTTTGGTTGTGTTGTTGCATGAATTTCAATCCGGCAGCGAGGTCGTCTCTAGACGCCTTGCAGGATTCCACATCCGCATAGGATACCTCCACCAGTTGCTCCAAATGAAAGACACGTGAACCGTCCGCGTCGTTGGCTTCTTTCTGAGATTTTATCTCATCGGATCTACCCACATATTTCACTTCCGGAGAGCTGTCGTTGCAATCCACTAGAATGCTCTGGGGTTGAATGCACAACGCCACAACATCCGGATGCCCGTGCCCGTAGGCAAAGGATAGAGCAGTGTATTGTTCGTGGTTCATCATTGCAAAAACATCGCGCAAAGAACGCCAGGCATCTTTCACAGCTGCATCTATGTCATCAGGTTGCAGGTTCAGAGCCAATGAAACGCACCGCTGCAAAATGTGCTTTATCGCGGCGGCGTGGCCCGACACACATGCCATCATCAACGGCGTGTCTGCATTTGCGTTCGGTTGCGACAGCAGAGATAGATATCTTTCCAGAGGTTCGCTAGTTTCTCCCTCAATTGTATTGCACGTGATGTATTCCAAAAGATCCAATCCCTCGCAAAATCCAGCCGCCAGCGCGTGATGGGCAGCGCCGTTGCTGGCGGAGGAGGCATCGGAGGGGCGCCCCCATGCTTTCAGTATGCGATCGAGTGTCATCAGACTAGAGGTTTCTGCACCGTCCGCGTCGCATGAAGCCTGAATTTGCCTCTGGAGATATTGCAACGCTGCAGAGCAACTCTTGTCGCATGCTAGAATGAGCGGCGTCACGTTATTGTCGTTGTCCTCCTCATCGCCAGCGCCTGCGATGATCCTGCCTTTCTCAAAGTCAGAGGCGAAGATCTCGTCCAGCTGAGAATCCAGATCTACAAGTGGATCATTCTGCGGTTCTGTACTTGTCGGGCAAGCCGACGCGATGGCATCGCAGATCCTCTTGCGCACCGGCATCGTGCACCATAGCCACACACGATCGAAGGTGCACCTAACTTGTGCCTCCTCCCCTACCACTACCAGTTCCAGCTTCACGCGACAAATCTAGGGGTGCCTGGGACTAGAGGAGCACCGTGGCAGCCGCGGCTCATGCGTACCAGCAGTCACCAGAGCAAGCCGCAGGGGAGGGCGAGAGTGCTTGATTGAGCCTGAATGAAGGGGATAAACTAATCTTTGCTTTCACCATATCTTATTCGCAACATCTGGGGGTAAGGGTTCATAAATTGCACTTGTAGAAGAGGTATTCGTTAGCGTCCGAATGAGATGAAATAATAATAACTAGAGTTCCCCCCTCGATTGTTCTGAGGAGGTCAGAAGAATGGCCGAGGTGACGGATTTGTCGTGAACCATAGCGCCGCCCCCCCCCCGCATGGAGGTGGAGCGCATTACTGTTGAGCAGCGGAGTGTGTTGGGCGATCCTCTGGTGAACGGTGATCCGCGCTTGCAATATTGAGGGAACATGGACAGCGACGCCTCCGCCTCCGACGCCAGCTCCAGCAGCTCGTCCTCCTCGTCTGCTTCTTCTGCGTCGTCCCCGCCAGTGGCGATAGAAGACTACGACGACGAAGACTTTCCCTTTGACTTCGCGTCTGGGGGTGACGACCCGTCGGGGGGAGGAGGGGAGAGCGATGACGACGACGGTTTCGGCTCGACGGTGGACTCTCTGTCTTTTCTGAAGCCAGAATCAACGCACGCCGACGATGTGAATGAGGAGGGCGCCGTCGGCAACTTTGACAGTGGTACGCAGCTGGCGCCGTCGTCCATCGAAGAAGCGTCAACATCATCAAATATACCGCCGTCTCCCTCGACGACGGTGCCCCATCGCGGATCGCTGCGGCGAATTCTCAGCCCCTCGTCGTTTCATGCACAGCAAGCACCTGCATNCGGTGCCCCATCGCGGATCGCTGCGGCGAATTCTCAGCCCCTCGTCGTTTCATGCACAGCAAGCACCTGCATCGCCGGGCAAGTCACATGCTGCCGCCTCGACGTGGCCCATGTATGCAATCAACGTTGCAAGTGGCGACCTTGATGGTCCACAGCAGCAATACCAAGTGCTTTTTGACAGACAGCAATACGAGACGTGCACTCGGCTGTTTGCGTTGCTGGATACCGAAAGCCAATCGGCCATTGGACCGGAGTGCGTACGCGAATTCGTTTGCTTGCACTGCCCCGTGGTGAGGAAGCGAGACGAAGCCATTTTTGCATTGCGGGGCGGCGAAGGAGGCAACCAAAGCGAATCCTGTTCATCGCCGACGTTTGATGAAATTTGGGAGGGGACAGTGCAGTCGGATCCCCGTTTCGCAGCGGCAGATGCACCTTCCCCAACTGTCAGTCGAATTGGAATCGAAGGATGGATGGTGTTTAGCCGCCTCCTTGCGCTCGCCTATCATCAGGAATCCCAGCGGAGGTTTGCATCGAGACATTTGCAGCAGATGATGCGACACAAGCACGGCGGAGCATCTCGAATGAACCCCCACGAAGTGGTTGTTGTGGTGGACAATCCACCCCCGGGGCCTCCTTCCCCGATTACTATCCGGGCGTTGGTGGAGGTCGAGCGAGAAAGGGTTTCAAGCCACAGCGAATTGTACATAGAAGGGTGGCCATTTTGCCCTCTGCCTCTGCCCGAGCTGGACTTGGACCACTGCCTCCTCTACACCAGAGGCCAAATTTTGTCTGCGATTCGCCAGGGAGCGGTCTTGGTGGAGCCGTTTTCGTCTTCGCGCGAAGGCGACTTCATAATACGCTTCCAGGGCAACGACTTCAAGACAGTAGTCCGACGCTCGTACGCTGACTTCGAGTGGCTCAACGCAATACTGAAGTTGCACAAACGCCCGGGGCAAGGCCATCTGTGCGGCCGCATCCTGCCTCCTTTCCCATCAAGAGATGGGAGCTTCTCTCTGTTGACAAGGGAGATGACTCGGAAAAGTGCCGCTGGTCGACAAGACGAAGGTATTAGTGAACGAGCAATTGCAGTTGCCAAATCGGGTATGGGGATGATCAGCTCAGTGGCCAAGTCGGTTTGGAGCGGCGTGTCAGGATCCTCGCCGACGTCATCGCCATCGAAGGCGAGGGCGGCGCCGTCATCTACTCAGCCAGGGCCTCGAGATCGAGAGGAAGAAGACGTTACGAAAATAGTTGCGCAGAGGATCGAGCGGTACTTGAACTACTTACTCGAGAACGATGCCTTGTCGGATTCGTTTCCACTCAATGCAATCCTGCGAGCGAGCCAATCTGGTCTGGAGTCGGCGAAGCAGACGCTGCAAGATCACGCGAAACAAAAGAAGCGTCAGAGGTCGAGGTTGGCTGCTGCCACTTCGAAGGGCGGGCTTTCTTCGGCTCCCTCGATCTTCTCCGCCCTAGTCACGAAACCGCCATCATCACTCATGCGCGCTCAAGGCGATGATGATACGCCGTGGCTGCGAGCAGCAGCTCAGGTTGCCATGTCTCTGCAATTCCACGGAATGCTAGAATCGACTGGGCATCAATCGACGAGCGCCAAGATACAACACGCGTCGCTTCCAAAGTTTGGCAGTCGTCCTGTGGGAAGCTGGGACGACGAAGAAGCAGGCAGCAAACGAGTGGCAGATAGCAACGACTCGCCCAAGAGCGAGACAAACTTTGAGGCAGGAGTGGTCAAAGTGGAGAGCAGCCTGATTGCTGACGAGGAGGGCCTTGGCGGCTATGACATGTTGCCGTCGCCGGGTCCTTCCGACGAACACCGCGTGCTGAATGCTGGAAATGCTGCGGCAAGGGCAGGCACTTCCAAGTCTACTGCAGCTAGGGCCATCTTCGTTTACGATACTGCAGTCGATCAACCGGAAGGAGCCCCTGATAGGAAAGATGCTGTGCTGGGCACGATCCGGGTTGAGAATGATATCGACAAATTGCGAGACATCATTCGGTCAATCAACCGCACTCTGGGGAAGATGTGCCAATGCAGCGTGCTGGTTCAGTCGGCGCAAGATGATAGAAACGCGATTCAGCTTGGTTTGCTGAGGGACATTGATACTTGGGGCGATAGCAGAGGTGAAGTGATCAGTCAGCGCGCCCTGGTGAAAGGGGTGGCTGAGCTACAGACGTTCAACGCCTCTGTCGAAGGGTGTAACAAAACGGTGACTGACGGTGCGTGATGGCGATGCTCTGCCACAAACTTGAATACAACGTCTTTCGCCCACTCATGCGCATAACCTCGCCTTCAGATCTCTTGTGGCAGTCTTCCTTGGCAACATCTGCCGTTGCGGCCGTGACGGAAGTGCGCGATGCTGTGAAGGCGTCTCGCACGGCATCGAGGGCCAAATCTGCTGCGTTCGCTGCAGCTGAAAAGGCCAAGAAAGCGTACGAGTCTTGCGATCACTCCTCTTCGAAGGAAAAGGTTCAACGGACTCGATCCGAGGCATCTTCTGCTCAGAGTCACGCTATCCATGCTACTGTGGTTGAATACGAGGCAAACATTGCAAAGAAGCGCGCGGCAGTATCTCTTGCCCAGGACGTCCGATCGTGGAACGTTCATCGGAAGCGAGAGCTNTGCAAAGAAGCGCGCGGCAGTATCTCTTGCCCAGGACGTCCGATCGTGGAACGTTCATCGGAAGCGAGAGCTGCTGCGGACGTGTGCGCAGTTTGCGAAGTCGCAGCAGGAGGCTTGTCGCAAGGCTGTAGATGCGTGGGAAAGTCTACGAGATGGAATCATCGATTCGTCCGGCTATTCTGTTGTCAGCGAAGATGTCCTCAAAGCGGCAGATGCTCCAACGGGCCTACGTGTCTCGCCTGAGTATGGAGATGCAATGCCCAGTTATACGGGCTCTGAAAGCTGGGGCCATTCCTCCAGTCTCCACGATTGGGAGGTTGAGCAAGGATCCTCTGCGGAGATGACGAAAGGGTTGAATGCTTCGTCGTCAGTCGCGGATGGATTCACTGATGTCGGCTCGATGAAGGAAAGCCAACAGTCCGGGTCAGAAATGGAGGGATCGTCCGGCAACGTTTATCGTCTTGCGCCTCCGAACATTTCGCACCTTGACCTTGACGAAGATTACTTCTCGCTTCATGCCAAAGCCGAAGCCGCGTCTGATGGCGAGGGCGAGGAAAATGAGGACGTTCACTCTTCCAACCACTACGATGCTGAATCAGACGAAGAGTCGACCCAAGACGCCGTAAGCACGACCTCGATGCAAAGCCTGATTGACGGTCTGATGGCATGGGGCGGAGAAGATGAACAGAGAAATGCGGATGAGGCTTTTCAAACCGGCGGAGCCGTTGGTGGCGAACAGAACCTTTTGCTTGAGTAAAGGTGGCATGCTGAGGCTTGTAGATTAGAACTGTACAAAGGTCAACAGCAGATTATGTTTTTATCAAGCTTGCCTTCACACCTCTGGTTCCTGCGTCCTGTTCTCGCAACCCATTCTTCTCAGTTGTGCTGGCCGCGCCCCCCCATTTTTCCAAAGACTTCAAGTCAAGCGCGTGGTGCAGAGAGAGAGAGAATGAGAGCAGTGTCGTCTGAAACTGAAATTGAGAGAGAGAATAAAAGATGTGCAGGGTGAGAGGGCACCCAGATTTTGACTGGTTGATGCATACGGAGTCAGGGTATCCTCTGCCTCTTCTGCTTCTGGCTGCCCTAGTGGCAAACACCTCTTGTGCTTCTTCCTTCCGTCCTTCCCTTCCCTCCACCTCCACCTCCAAATAGGAACCAGTATTTATGACACACGACACTTGCGGTACTGTACCGCTTGGTCCAATTTGGCTCTACCAATTGTGATTGTTTGTTGATCCTTCCATCCCAATGGGTCTGATGCACCTTCCTTGGGTCTTTTTTTGAGGTTTGGGCCACTGGAAGGGGTGTGGAAAGCCGCTGCAAAGTGGGCGCATTGGCCAAAAATCAGGCGAGACGCACCAAAAGGGCCCCGCGCAAACGGCTCTCCCTCGGCGAATTCATGGAGTTGCGAGGTCAAACTTGGCTCAGATGGAAGCCAAAGGCCAGCTCTACCAATCCTGAGTGGAGGGAATGGCCAAAAAGAACAGCCATGCCATCAGCACCGAATACGGGGATCGAACCCGCGACCACACGGTGACCTTGCTTTGAAGATAAAAGCCGAGCGCTCTTCCAACTGAGCTAATTCGGTGGCGGCCAGTTGTTTTACAGGCGCCCAAATTTATTACATAAAGTGCATGCACTTTCTTTTGCAACTTCCTCTTTACAGCCACTCAAACTCCGGACCGCCGTCGCCGTCGCCCCACACCCACAACGCACACTCTGCCATTGACGGCCTTGTCCTCAACCTCTATCGACCGCCAGCACGAGATGGGGCCGGGAGCTGCCAAGGAGCCGCAGCGTCGGCGGCGGGGGAACAGGAACGGCGTCAATGGCAAAGGCTCGATGCACGCCGATGGTGGCAGGCACCCCCATCACCCCGCCAAGCACGCCCATCAATCCAGCCCGCACCATGGGGCGTCGACGCCCAAGCCCGGCTACAAACCGCACAGCACCCTCCTCGTGCAGTTCACCGAGGAAACGCCCACGTGGTATGACTGCGGGCGAAACACGGCGGGGAGGGACGACACCCTCTCCGATGCCGGCACCAAGAAGCATCCGTCGAGCAAGAACACGCGCGAGGTCGTTCACAAGTACCGACAGCTCGCGGACGAGATCTACGGACACGAGGTGGCCCTCTCCCGCCAGAGCGCGGGTGGAGGGGGCGCACCCTACGCGGACAAGGACGAGAAATGGGTAGAGAACACGATGCGGCGGGGCACGCTGAAGGATCGCGTGGCCGCCATGTCGGTGGTGGTGGGGATGGACGGCCTCCACAAGCTCTATGCGCTCGATATGCTGCTGGATTTGGCGGGCTGCGGGGTTGGAGGTGCCGACGCGGGGGCGGTGCCGAATGCAAGGGTGGGGCAGATGGCGTCCGAGGCGTTGTCGGATCTCTTTGCTAACTCGCTGCTGCCAAAGGACCGCAAGCTCGTGGCGTTGGAGGACCGTCCTCTTTACTTGTACGAGGGAGATCGGACCCTGAGTCCCCGCGTGCTCCTCCTGTGGCGATACGAGGAAATGCTCAAGCAACGATACGCTTCCTATCTATCGCGGTATCTCGGCAGGACGCTGTCCGGGGAGGACGAGCCGTCCAAAAAGAGCGCGTTGACGACGGCGTCGGTCTTATTGATGCAAATACCGGAAGGCGAAGAACTCCTGCTGACCATGATTGTCAACAAGATTGGAGATCCGGGCCGAAAGATTGCTAGTGCGGCCGGGCATCAACTGCGCTTGATTCTCGAGGAGCACCCCGCCATGGTGAACGTCGTCGCGCGGGAAGTGCAGCAGCTGGCGCACCGGCCGCACCTCTCTCCCAGGGCGTTGTACAACTGCGTGGTATTTCTGAATCAGCTCAAGCTCTCGCGCGATGACTCAGAAACGGACGATGCGGAAACGACGAAGAACGGCAAGTCGATTCGCAAGGAGACGTCTCTCCCGGCCTCTTTGATCAACACCTACTTCCATCTGTTCGAGATGACGGTCAAGAAGGACGAACAGACAAAGAAGAAGGGCCCAAAGCAGTCGAAAGATGCCTCGTCGGGCATGAAGAGCCGCCTCCTGAGCGCACTGCTCACCGGAGTGAACCGAGCGCACCCCTACCTTCCCAAGAAGGACGCCGGAATGGAACAGCACATCGATGCGCTGTATCGGATTTCCCACACAGCGCCGCCGGCAGCAGCCACCCAGGCGTTGATGTTGCTGTTTCAGCTCGCAGTGGGGTCGGGCGATGCAGAAGGCGAGACAGCAGTGGGTGGCAAAGACGACGGTGCCGCGGCGAGGAAAGATCGATTCTATCGAGCGCTGTACTCGAAGCTCGTGGTTCCTGTACAAGGCGATGAAATACGATGCCAGCATGGAGCGTGTATCTGCCTTCGCAAAGAGGCTCATGCACACTGCCCTGCATCTGCCGTCGTCCATTGTTTGCGGGTCGCTGTTTCTGCTGTCGGAGATCGTAAGGTGTCACCCGGAACTGCAGCAGGATGTCGAGTCGACGACGACGTCAGAGGTCACATTTGACCCATCGAAGCGAGAGCCGCGCGCGGCGTTCTCGGGCAAGGCCGCATTGACCAAGAATTTGTGGGAGCTGTCACTCCTCGCGCATCACTTTCACCCCTCGGTGGCCAAATTCACTGCCGGTAGCGATGGCGGCATTCTCTACAAGGGCGACCCGCTGAAGGACTTTGCTTTGTCTCCCTTCCTCGATAAATTCGCCTTCCGCAATCCCAAGTCTCTGGAGAAGCTGTCGAAGCAGCTGAAACGGGGAGAGAGCATTGCCGAGCGGAAAACAGGCCTGAGCGGCAGCACGGCGCTGCCCATGAACGATCCCAGTTACCTGGAATCGAAGAACATTGCAGAGGAGGAGCAGTTCTTCCATCACTTTTTTGTGGAGCGAGCCAAGCGGGACGAGATCAAGGGCATTGTGCGCGGCAGTGGTGCGAACCAAGACAAGGACGAGTCTGATCTGGAGGACGAGGCATTGAACGCCGCCGAAGCCGATGAGATGATCGACGACTTCGAGGGCGGTACCGATTCAGAGGAGGAGGCGTTTGTAAACCAGCTGGCCGAGAAACTAATGGAGAGCGCCGGGAATGGCCAGGCCAACTTTGACGAAGAAGACCCAGACATGGACGACTGGAGTGATTTTGATGACGACGATGAGTACGAGGAGGAGGAGGGCGGTGAGAATGATGACGAGAGCGGAGAGGACGAAGAGGGCGCCAAATCAGCTTTGAAAGGTGAAGGTGAGGATGAGTTTATGGATGCTGCCAGCAGCGACGAGGATGGTGGAGAGGGATTTGCTGCGATGGACGCTGAGGGGAGTGGTAGTGACGACGAGGCAGATTTTCCCTTTGCGGTGTTAGGCGACGCTGGCTCGGACGAAGATTCCTCCTCGGAAAGGGAGAGCGCTGGCGAAAAAAAGCAAAGCAAGAGGAAGCAGCCAACATCCATCTACGCTGATGCGGACGAGTATGAAAAGATCTTGGAAGAGGAGATGAAGACGCGCTCGCAAAAGAAGATGAGACACGAGGAAGGATAGATTGATGGTTTGGTCTTGAGGTAAAGCCGCATCAGGGAAAATCGTGCTTTAGACAATGATGTTAAGGATAGAGGGCCACTCAAAAGCAGAATCTTCGGATTCTGGGCGAGGTACGTTACAAAGGCCCGATGAAAGAGGTGACAAAAACGATCTCCAGAGAGCCCAACTTCTTTTACACCACCGCCAAGAAACCGACCAGCGCAACCGAAGCCGCGGCAAGGGATCCTGGCATAGTGGCGGCAGAGTCTTTCACAGTCTTGGATTCATCAGGGTCGGAAGGGTCGCCGGTAGGATCAGAAGGGGGCGCCACCATCTCCTCCTCGCCGCAATCAAACTCCCAGAACGATGTAGTGGAACTCCACGCCCCGGCAAAGAGGACTGCAGCTTTGCCCGAGGGCGAAGAGTCGGCGTCGAAGAAAATAATAGACTCGGCGTCGATTTCACCCCTGTGCAGAGAGAATAATGGACACGTGACATGAGCGATCTTGCAAAGGCAGAGATGCAACGAAACGAGACGAAGGCAACTCACAGAGTGCGATCCTCGTACGCAACGACGGGATTCTTGGTCTCCGAGGCAGGAGTGAGGTGGAACACTTGAACGAGCTCGGGCTCTTCGACATCGCTCACGTCGTACAAGAAACCGACCGAGTTCTTCTCGCTTACTGTGACGAGGTACTCCTTTCCGCAGGCCGTGCCCGTGACTATGGCCTCTGCAGCATATCCGTCCTTGAGACTGCGTTCGTCAACAGTCTGGCCCAAAGGACAGGCGCCTGGCATACCGTCTCCGCGATCCTCGCAACCGTCCTCCTCGGGATCGTTCATCTCCAAAAGAGTCTCGCGAAGGCCTTCGTCCGCATCCCACAACGTCTACAGGAAAGGAAAATAACGCGTTAGTTGAAGTAGCGCGGAACTTGGACCAACGCACATGCTCACTCACCCCATTGACATCGGCAAACTCTTCATCTTGGATGCCATTGTGCGACCAGGGGTATGCCTCGCAGCCCTTCCGTTCGAACTCGTCGCCCGAGTCCCAGACCAAGTCCAGCCCTTCGTCGGTCAGCTTGTAAATGGATACCCCGCGTCCTCCAATTCCGACGATCTTCTTNGACCAAGTCCAGCCCTTCGTCGGTCAGCTTGTAAATGGATACCCCGCGTCCTCCAATTCCGACGATCTTCTTGATCACTGGCGCGGTGGGGTCGCTGTAGTCGATGCCAGAAGATCCGACAGTGAGCCTCATGGACGACGCGCACCACTCCGGGCCGCCCTCCATGTCACCACACTCGGCGTTGAAGTACTTAGCAGTTCCGCTCATTGGCGACGCCGGATCGAAGATGGCAGGATCAGCTGAGGCCCCTTTCATGCCAATTTCAGCTCCGTCGAAGATGTCCTTGGCCTTGAGCTTTTCCTCGAAGTCGCCGTACTCGACGTCATCTCCCTGTGGTTACGCGGTACATTGTACAGTGTGTTGGTGACTAGTAGACGAATGTGGCAAGACTCCCAATGCCGAAACACATACCTCGTTGGCAGTAGCAATGTACGTCTCGTCGCCAACAATGATGGCCGTGATGGAATCCGGCGTACGGACCGAGAACAGGCCTGCAGCGGTGGGCATCGTATCGCAGCCATCGTCCTCGATGATATCGATCGGAGTCTCCTCCCAGCTCTTGAGCCCATAGGAGTAGATATCCTCTGCCACCCCACTCTCGACATTGACCTTGACCAACGCGGCATTCTCCTGGAGGTTGACGAGGACGTACTTCTCGTCGGCGGACCACACAAGCCACTCCGGCTCAAGCACAGATGCTGAACATAAGATAGAATGAGCTAGTTGCAAAGACTCCGGGTGAAGCAAATATCAAGATCTCGACTCATACATACCTGCAGTATAGCTCTCTCGCGCAGTCGAGAAATCCAGATCGTCGGCCACCGCCGAGTGATCGTCCCAGTACTCCAGCGCCTTCTCGCTGAGCGGGAGGTGTACGCCCTTCGCGAGGAGCTCGTCGTCCGTCCATGGGAATGTGACGGTGGTCACTTCGGGCGGAGTGGCCGCATCCAGGAACGGTCCTCGAATGAGCGAGACGCTGCCTTCGGGGTTGATGAGCTCGTCACCGTAGTCGCCCTCTCCCTCGTTGGCCACGGCGAGGATGGTACAATCGGAGTTGGGCAGGACGTTGTCGGGCCCGGCGCCAACGTCGATGGTGTGGATCAACTCGGGGTCGGAGATGATGTCGCCAGAACGGGTGGAAGGTTCGATGGCGGGGTCGCTCGACCTCTTGGCGGTCTTGTAGATGGCCACCGAGCCTGGATGAACCGACATGTGAATGAGTTAGGTGCGGGACGATAACAGAGACACTGCCGCAGTGCAGGCCCACGTACCGGGGTTGGGATCATCCTTCGTCGTGGCGAAGAGGATACCCTGCTCGGCGCACACCGCAATGTCCGTAAAGGTATCTTGGTCCGCGACGACGATGGGGAGCTGCGGGGCGTCGATGGGGCCGTTGCCGTAGTCGATGACGGTGATGAAGCCCTGCTCGGACACGCCGTAGAGAATCTTTTCCTTTTCATCGTAGGCTACCTTCTCGAGGCCTCCCATGCCGTACGCTGTCGTGTGAGACGGCAGAACACACACATGATGTGAGTGCGTTGGTAACAAGAGCTCAAGTGCAACAGATTCGAGCAGGCTCACCGTAGCCGTCAGGAACGCCCTCAGTGGTGCCATCCGTGTAACCGTAGGAGTAGTACGTGCGCCCCTTGAAGACGAGCTGGGGCGCTTCGGCGCGGGTCGTCGAGCCGCCGAGGAGGCCCGCGACGGCGAAGGCGGAGGCGTGTAGGCGTAGGCGATGGAAAGGCGCATCTCGACGGGAGACGAAAGAGTTGCTGGAGGTTGCTGGTCGGGGATCCAATCGATGATTGTGCGCTCTTCGCTGTCCACTTTATCATAATTTTCGGTCGCGGTCTGTCTTCGTACGTTTTTCACTTGCTTTGTCGCGAGAAAAGTACCACGTAGGAACTAGTATATGAAATGATGTAGGAGGGCGAGAGGGAAGGAAGGATTCATGTCCATCTCTGCTTCCGCGCAGGCGAACGGCCCACTTCCAGCCTCCGCCAGGCCCGTATGAAGGTCTATGCACCCCCGAACAACGATCAACAATACTACATGAATACTATGAAGTGTTGTGCGCGCTGTTTGGCTGATATCTTTATCATGGGGGGGAATTTCTACCTCTGAGTATGCAAATAGCCGAGAGTACGGGAATGTGTGTACCAATAGACGTTCTACCGATTTGAACGTTGCAAGACCCCACCAATATCCTTCCCGAAGGCTCAGGTGATCGTTTGTGATGTGTTTCTCGGCCAATTTGACCACCAAAAGGCGTTCAACCTCCGTCAATAGATATTCCGGGCGCTGAACATAAGACATGTTTTCCTTCCCAATATTGCAACTCTACTCGCATTCCAGGGCTTCCTGGCCGGCAATAGACGTCCGCCCGCATTCCATAATATCCATTATGATCCACCCTTCAATAACGATCCTTGGGGAGGCCATATTCCTTTTATTTTGCAAATGGTTTGCCTCCGTAGGCCGTATACGGGACCTGACCAGTCCTACCCTATTACGCAGAGGGCGATGCCTGTGTACGTCCTCTCCTGCGGCCAAACGCACTCCCCCACGTTGGTTGATTGTTGAATATGACCGGGGGCGCGATGCGGCCGTTGTAGGGGGGCGGGTTCGTCGCCGAGGCCGCCCAACACCGTCCCATCGCCGGGTGAACTGAAGACCGGCTCCTGCAGCCCAGGACCCACCTCTCGATGTGCAGTTTTTTGCAAATACGGTGGCGATGGTGTCCAAGAGACGATATGCACAAAAACAGCACCTGGAGAGCGATGGTACATGCTCATTTTGTCGACGCCCCCCACAGACTGGCCGTCAGCTCCACCTGCGTCCTGCGGCATATGATGGGTTCGATGGCGGCAATATCGGCGACAAGAGCGGCTGGAGAGCCAGAACAGCCACGGCCGATACCATAGGCACCATCGGGGGCCACGGTGGCGCGGCTTGGGAGGGTGTAGCCTGCCATAGGGGGCGGGTTCGTCGCCGAGGCCGCCCAACGCCGTCCCACCGACGGGTGCACCGACCACCGGCTCCTGCGGCCCGGAAACCACCTCTGGATGCCGACTTTTTTGCAAACATGGTGGCGATGATGATGGAGATACGATGTGCACAAAAAGTCGGCATGGAGAGCGATGGTATCATGCTCATTTCGACGACGCCCCCTACTGGGGAGGGAGGACGTTCATTGTCGTGAGGGAACCGCTGGCGGACGGAAGGAACGGCAACGAAATCTTGTGCGTTTGCCCGTTCCCCCCTTTTCGTCAGGAAAAAAGTCACATGTGACACACGAATAAAGATACTACCGTCTACGTAGGAATTCGAGTCGAGTTAGCTTTTTTACATCTCCAGTAAAACAACATGATAAAGTGTGTCCGTCGGGCAGCGCGTGCTGGATGAATTACCATTCTTCTCATTATATGCGTGCTGGGGGCGGCGCCGCGGGGGGGCGAGCCTTTTGGCTCGGTGGCGGGCCGCCTTTGAAAAATCTTTGCGACATAAAAAATGAATCTTCGCGAATCTTCATCTTCACTTCTCCCCCCTGTTACCTGTTCCCCCGCCCCCGGCCCCCGGCGCCCAACGGTGCACTTCGTCCTCCTCCCCCGCGCCCGCCCGACCCCCAAGCGGAAGGTCGCCAATGGTGGATGCACATGCAAAGGAGGACGACGGCTACGGCGACGGCTTCTCTCCGAGCCGGCGGGACGAGCCTTCCGCTGCACCTACGGCTAAAACATCTGTTGGAGAGGGCGATGACGGACACGAGACGTCGCTGCCATCCGTTGGGAAGGCCAAACAGAGAAACAGCCTCAACCCGCTGGCGATGCGGGGGGCACTCGCGGGCCTGGCAGATCTCGACGATTCCGAGGGCGAAGACGGCAAGCAGCCGCAACACAAGCCAAAGGCGCCCTCGCCGCCGCAGGCGACAAATCCGAAGGCAAGCGGGGGGCCTGAACACCGACCACTTGTTGGGGGATTCGCGGCGGCAGCGTACGAGGCGGCGCGGGTGGATTACTACAAAAAGCGGGGGAAGGAAGTGCGGGGGCACCAAGCGCCCAATCCGCGACCCGACAACTATCCTCGATATCCGTAGTGCATATGTGGGTTGGCAGCATCTGTGTGCATTCATAGGAAGGGACAAAGAGCTAGAGAGATGCATTAGGATTTAGGAGAAGACAGGGGTGCTTTGCTACCTTTTGCGCGATGCAATTGCCTATGGGCAAATGAACTGATCAGGGAGAAGCACCTAGCCCCAGCTATACTTCCTTGGCTGTGACAACTTGACCCAGTCGAACTCTGTTGGCACGGCCCCCATTGTCTTCATCAACTGCGTCAATCTTTCGTGGAAATGAAACCAGCCCTCGTCTGGCTCAACGCCAGCTCCGACCAGATTGTTCATCTCGTACGGATCCGCCTCCAAATCGTACAACTCGTACTCCATAACTCCACCGTCGGGCGTGAAAGTAACTGCGTATTTGTGGCTTTGCGTTCGTATGCATCGAACGTAGCCGGCGATACCCGGGGGCGCCAACGCTTCGTCGAACGTAAATAGGATTTCCTCTCGCTTCTCGTCAGAATCTTCGTTGCTCTTTAAGAATGGAACGAGGGATTTTCCCCGGTAGCGGTAGCTGGAGCAGTCGACACCGGCAAGCTCAGCGATTGTTGGGAGAACGTCGATGGAGCAGATCAAGTCGCCAAAGCTAGCAGTCTTTGCAGTGCTGTTACCCTCGCCACCAAACCAGCCGCTCGGATAATTGATTGCCAAAGGTATGCCCATCGTCTCTTCGTAACACTGCATCCGCTTCTCTCGCAGGCCGTGGCTCAATGCAAGCTCTCCGTGGTCCGCCATTCGCACGATGATTGTGTCGTCCATTTGGCCCGTGGCCTCCAGTGCATCCAAGAGAGTGCCGATTTCGGCATCCACAAGCTTGTGCAGATAGGCGTAGAATCTCACATACCGCAAGGCATCGCTCTGGCTCTGCTCCGTGCCGTTTTTGTCGGAAAGGTCGCCGAACACCGGATGGCCCCGCAGAAGCTGCTGGATCACCGGCTTTGTCGACAGATCGTCTTTGTGACTCGGCGGCAGGTCAATGGGCAGCGATTGAAAGTCTTTGGGATGATACCCCGTCTCCTTGTAGAATTCTTCGTCGGTCAGGTGTGCAAAGCACGCCGATGCCCAGATATCGTGAGGGTTGACGAGTGATGCAATAAGAAAGAACGGTTGCTGCGTCTCCGCCGACGATGCATTTGGTGCATCTCCGTTGGATGTTGGAAGCGTGTGCTTGGCCAAAAAGTCAAAGATGCATTCTTCTTCCTCCGCCTCCCCTTCTCTCGAACTGTCGCTGCTATCATCGGTGCTGACGTATGGGTCAACCACCTTGGCCGCTCCATCAAATGCATTGTCGCTCAATTTGTACGGTGTCTCAAACCTTCGTTTTGCGCCCCGCAAGAATCTGCCGTCGTGGTTGTATTTGCGCCCACCTCCCAATGTGGCCGGATGGCTCAATGAATGCCCCGCATCTGGCGGGTTCCACGGCGAGGTCGCTCCGTACCAGTTCAGAAAGGTGGATTGCTTCGTGCTGGACCGCAGGGGCGGCGACAGATGCCACTTGCCCTTCCATGCGACGTCGTATCCTTTTGTGGCCGAGAGGAGCCGGAGGAGGTTTGGGCACTGCGGACTCTCCTTAGGTGCACCCTCGGCCAAGAAATCCAGGCCCAGATCCGATCGGGGATCGAGGGCGCCCGGCGTAGTCTTCACGCCATGCTCGGTCGGGTAGGAGGAGGTGAGAAGCGAAGCGCGGCTGGGGCTGCATTCCGTCGTTGCTGTGAAGGCATTGGGAAATGTCACAGACGACCGATTCTTCATGCCATTGCACGAGATGAGGCGATCGTAGTGGTTAGGCAGATTCTCCTCCGCCCATCCGGGCGGCCAGTGGGTGTGGGCCCGCTCCTGATCCGTAATGATGAGCACGATGTTGGGGCGGCGGCCGCGCTTCATTGCTTGGCCGCCGGGTCTACCCATCGTCCTCTCCACACCTTCTCCGGGTGTGAGCTAACTGAAGTTTGAGTTGCAGATTTGATATTTTTTTTGCAAATTTGCAAACCAACGACATCACAAACCCCCCCCTTCCCCGCCCCCCGCCCCGCCGCGCCGCGCCCGCCGACGGCATCCTCGCCCCGCCCGGGCTGATTCTGATCATCTTGCAATCGCCATGAGCCAGGCAACGCCCCTGCCGCCCGTCATCAAAGGGGACGCCGATTATCGCACGTATCGGCCCCTACTTTTAGACAACGGACTAACAGTCCTGCTTGTCAACGATCCACAATCGAAGCACTTTGCTGCCTCCGTCAGCGTCCACGCCGGGGCCTCCTCCGATCCCAGGGCTCTCCCCGGCCTCGCCCACTTTACTGAGCATATGTGTTTTTTGGGGTCGAAGGGTGAGTTACAATTGATTAAGTTTGCTCGTCGGTACATTGCGCATTATTTATGTCACTCCCCGCGATGTCTTTGCAGCCTATCCAGAGGAAAACGAATACAAACAATTCCTGGCACAGCACGGGGGGAAGTCGAATGCGTCTACCAGCATGACCCACGTAAGATTTGTCTACTTTTACATTTGATGCTTGCTATCAACGATGTCCAACCAATATTCATGCTGCCTGCAGACGACGTACCAATTCGATGTCTTGGCGGACTACGGGGAGAAGGCTCTGGACATTTTCAGTAATTTCTTCGTCAGCCCGTTGTTCACAAAAAGTGGCACGCAGAGGGAGGTGCAAGCGGTCGACTCCGAAAATAGCAAGAATCTCGTCAGCGACGGGCGCCGGCGGTTGCAAGTGTTGAAGAGTCTTGCGGACGGCGAGCATCACTACTCCAAGTTTTCCACTGGGAATCGGATCACCCTCCCGGCATGTGCCTCTAGTGATGCCGCTGCCAATGACACTGAGAATGGTGCTGATACCGAGCCGGGATCCCCACCTGAAGACTCGACACATCCTCTGCATGATACTCTGAAGATCATTGGTGGTGGCAAGTACGACGAGAACGACCAGGCAGAGTTCGTTCGCTCTGCCCTTCTCGCCTTTCATAAGCGTCACTATCGACCGAAGAATATGACGGCCGTTTTGATAGGGCCGCAATCGCTGGACGAACTGGAGACATGGGTCGTCCCTCGGTTCGGAAAAATCCCGGACCGTTGGCTGGAAGGTGGCGGCGAACACAACCCCAACGACGACGATGCTGATGATGCGACGCCGCTCAGCCAAGAGAAATGGCAAGCGATGCAAGCAGCAGCTGCTGAAATGGTTGGGGTGGCAGTGGCAGACGCACCGCCAATCTCAGTCCAGGCCGCAGAGAAGGTGCAGCACCGCCCGGCGTTTCGACCAGAACTGCAGGGTGGCAAATGGCCCGTGATCGTGACGACGAAGCCTCTGCAGTCGGTGCGGAAACTGGTGCTCATGTTCCCGCTCCCTCCTACTTGGCACATTCCCGACCGTTCCCCAACGTCTTTGCTGTCGCATCTCTTTGGGCACGAAGGGCCCGGGAGTGCGTTTGCATATCTGCAGGATCGTGGATTTATCTCCTCGTTGATCGCTGGAAACCGTGTTGCAGGGCCAGATCAAACGTTGTTCAAGATAGAAGTGAACATGACCGAGGATGGAGAGGACCGCTGGAAGGAAGTCGCAAGGGCGATATTCGACTATGGAAAGTTACTCTGTGGCGTCGCAGAGGAGTCGCTGTCGAAAGAGAGCAATGCCAGTGAGGACGGCACATGCAGTGATGGCAGCGAATTGCGGCGTATATGGGACGAGGTAGCCGCACTCGACCGTCTACATTTCCACCAGACGAGCCCTGGCGCCGTCTACAGCTTTGCACCGTCTGTCGCGCAAAGTATATCCAAGTACGGAACAGAAATGAGTCTGTCGGCGGGAAGCTTGTTGAACGAGAACGGGGACACGCTACAGCTGGAGGAGGTATTGAGTTTTTGCCAAAGCATCGTGCCCGAAAACTGCTTCATTGAGCGATGCAGCGACGATGCATGGAAGGAAATGGAGGCGCGCTACGAAGGAGGGAAGGAAAGCGAAGAGCCAGGCTTTGGAAAGCAGACCGAAAAGTGGTATGGCGTCGAGTACTTCCTATCGCCTGTCGACGACGAGGACATCCACATGTGGAGCATTGGCCCTTCAGACGATTCATCCCTTCATCTACCCGCGCCAAACCGATACATTCCGCGATCCTTGGATCTGTGCGAGGATCTGCCTGAAGAGGCAAAGGTCCAACGGATCGAGAAGGCGATCGAGCCTCCCAACCTGGTTGTCAACCAGCCGAACGGTCGCCTGTGGTGGAGACTCGACGACAGATACGCCCTGCCCAAAGCGAGCGTCACGATTCTGCTTCGCACGGCGACGGCCGAGAATAAAGCAGACGAGGATGGTCGCTGGGGCTTTGACGCCACGACTGCGATGCGATCCAACTATGTTACCAGCGTCTTTTCCCAGGCGCTGGCGCAGGATACCTATGACGCTTTTCTTGCTGGACTAGGGTGGTCGCTGTCAAAGTCCTCCGCAGGGTTTACTCTCTCATGCAGCGGCTACTCTGATCGCCTGTCCGACTTAGCCATCAAGCTGCTCTCTGATTTCTGCCAGGACGAATCGTTCATTCAACAATCGTACTTCACCACGACGAAGGATAAGCAGATCCGAGGCCTGAAAAGCTACTTCGAATCGCGTCGTGCCGATTCTTTGGCGCTCTACTACAGAAACATGCTGCTGAGCTCGAAAGGATTGGGAGTCGAGCACAACCTCGAACTGGCAGAGGCAATGACGTTGGATGACGTCTTGGAGCAGCACAAAGAGATTTGGGCCGACAGAGATATGGTGGTGGAAGTGTTCTATACGGGCAATGTCGCGGAGCGTGATGCCAAGGCACTTTTTGACAAGGCCACGTCCATCGTGGAAAGCACACAGACCAAGGCATTGACAGAACGCGAGGCACACCCCCAATACAGCCCGTGGGTGCCAGGTACATTCGAACGGAGGCTGGTGCCAGGAGAAGATGTCGAACTTCACTTTTCCAGCAAGAATCCGAAGGAAGGTATGTCGACATCTCAGACGCACTCGAGTTGTCGTGTTTGTTATGTCTGACGCCTTGACTACTCTTGCGAAGAAAACGGCGCCGTCATTGTCACCTTCCAATCGCAACTTGAAGGCTTCAAAGGCAAAGCGTTGAGCTCAGGCGAGAGCTTGCAACAGAGCGCGGCTATTCGATTGCTTTGCAAGCTGGTAAAGGAACCGTGCTTCAACGAACTCCGGACAAAACAGCAGCTTGGATACGTGAGCTAGTGCATCAATCTCATCAATCCTCGTGCCGCTTTCACATTCTCACTGAATGCCCCTACTGCCATTTGATAGATTGTCAGCAGCTATTATGGTGAGTGCCGTTGCGAGTGCCCTGTGTTCAACGCTGCGATTACTAAACGACTGTCTGCCTTTCCCGCTCGTAGACGTTGATTACTCGTCACGTCAGCCTGATTTGTTCGAGGAGCAGACTGGAGCGGTCCCTCTCACGACAGCCGTCGACTCTCTGGTGCTTTTCGTGCTCAGCCGAAAGGAAACACCCGTGGAAGTGGCGAACCGAATCGACGACTTCCTTCTCAACTTCAGGAGCCGGCTCGAAGACATGGACGAGTCAGAGATGTCTGACCACGCCGATTCGCTCGCCCGAACGCTGACCAAGCCGATCCGAAAACTGGGTGACGAGGCCTCGATCAACATGGCTCGCATTCGGAGGTACGGTCCTGAGGCCTTGATGGAAGGCAGCGGCCATTCGGAGCAGGACTTGGGCTGGGCAAATCCGCAGGTGATGGCCAACGCCCTCAGGTCACTGGACAAGACGACGCTTGCTCGAGTTTATGATTCGTTGGTGCTGAAGAAGGAGTCTCGGTCGAGAGTAGTATCCTTCGTCTACGGCAAAACGTTCCCACTTAACCTGCAGCCCGAAAAGTCTGGTTGGATTGGTGGCACGCACCGTGCCTTGACGATGGATGATCTCCTCAACAAAAGGAAGTCGCTGGTTGCGTTCGATCCTTCGATCAGCTATGGGGAGGCTGGGGCGGGTGAAAGTTTGGTTAGGCTTCTCGGAAAACACAAGACTACCGTTCGGTTTGCAGCGGCCGCAGCCGCTGCGGTCGGTGTTGGGTTGTGGGCAATGAGAGGCCGTGGCGACGAAAAGAAGCGCAATTGAGGCTGCATTCCTTTTAGAGGAACAGCTAATTTACAGTAATGATGCTATCTCTTCGCGAACAGGCCCATGACCTCCGCCATGATGGCACCGAACTTTTCTTGTGCAACGGGCATCTCATTCTTGTTGAGATCCTCTATTCTCTCATGCACGTCAGCGTCGACTTCTGGCCAAACTGTTGGGTACCAATCGCCCCTCACTTCGTTTAGCTTCTTGCCTGAGTTGAATCCGTCTGATGCCAGGACACTGAGCTCGGTCATGAAGCCTCCTGGCAACGAGGTATTTCCCGCGACGTACCGAAGAGAATATCGCTTGAGCATCGGCGGCTCGCCCCTATCACCGCCAAACGAATCATGCACAGCTTGGAGCGCCAACTTTCCCTTCTCCGTAAAGTCAGTGCTCTTGTGAAACAACCAGCGGTTCATGAAGATAACATCGCCTCTCTTGAAGCTGAACTCCTGCTTGGACAACTCGATGTCATCGTACACTGCCGGGGCTACCTTCTCCAGGCCGCACGTATCAACCCTACCCATCTTGACCAAATCAAACAACTCATCCTTCGACACGCCATTGCCGAACTGCTCGTTGAAGTTGAGAGCATCAAATGCTTCGGCCCTCCAGGAAAAGTCGGAGGCATGCGACTGTGGCGACACGGCCATGCTTCCGCCATTCTCGATTGGCATGTCGTCAATGGCGATCCAAGCGTTCAACCCTGATTGGTCAATGTCTGACGAGGGCAGCTTGTACGCTGAAATGATGGGCCAGTTGCAAAGGGTGAGAGACGAACGCATGATTTCAGATACCGCAGAGTGCCATACGAGAACTCACCGGCTGGCCAGAAGAGTTGGTCGTCCACATGCCATCCGCAGGAACTCGTTGATTCGTGTCCCTTTGCTAGAAATACGTCCCTGCAATTGCAAATTGGTAAGACATGTATCGAGGCATCGAGGCATGGCAGGCTGGAACATGCATCACTCACTTGAGGACCCTCAAGTTCTGCGTCTCCCTATCCAGCTGTAGGAGCTCTGCGGCCGCTACGGGCAACCGAGACTGAAGAGCCACGTCCCGAAATCTTTCGTCATTGAATAGTAGCCCAAACTCATGCACCTGGAAGTTACCCTTCGACAGAGTCCCGCCTGCCTTCGCGACGTGCTTCGAGATGAGGCCTTCGCCCGCCTCCACGAGGCTGCTCATCTCGACGTCCTCGAGCAGTCCGGAAACGACCACAAAACCGTCTCGAAGATAAGACTCCACCTGCTCCTGCGCGAGCAATGAACTCGCATCAGAAGAGTCTTCCTCGTCGATGGAAGTGAGGTATCGACGAACGGAGCGGAGGAGGCCGATGGCGTCGTAGTTGCCAATGCCGAAGCCTGACGCTTGCCGTCGCGGTCGGGCATCGCCTCCTCCGGCGAGACAGGCAAGGGCGACGCCCACGAGGACGGTGAGGGCCGAGGAGAGGCGCGGGCTGCCACTCACGATGTGCGCGCTTCGTCGATCGGCCTTGCCCATTCGTCGGTCGGCAGTGTCCTTCATCTTCGAGCTCATGGAGGGAACGCGGCGTCGGACTTGCGGATGGGGCTTGCAGATGCACATGATGTGCGCGTGTTCTTCAGATTATGAGGACGATATATCGTAGACTCTTCGACCTCACTCGGTCCTGTCATATCGATCCCTTGCAAATCATCGTCGTCGCTCCTTCTTCAACGTGCAATCCCTGCTTCTGGCCGCTTTGCCGCGGAGCTGGGCCGGGCGGACGTGGCGCTGTTTTTGGAACGCCGCCTGGTTGGCCATCACATCGTACTTCCCTGCACCGAAATAGACTAAATTCGTACTGAGATACTCGATACGACATCACTTTGACATCAGTGCGTGAGTTGTGAACCAACATCGTACTACCTAGCACCATTTACTCCAGCGACACGCAGCCAATTCATGGGAAGCTTGCAAAATTTATTATCAATAAAGTATCCCTATTGTTATCGAATACAAAAATCCCCTGCAACTTGCAGTGAATTTATTTGTGTTTGTATCCAATAATACACCCCCCGCCCCCTCCCCCCGCCCCGCCCTCTCCCCGCCCACCCTCCCGCCCCAACGTCTACCTGCCCGACCAACTTCCCCGTCTACGCTCTGTCGAAATCTCGCGGAAGCCGCCAATAGAATGTTCAACCTGGTTGCGCGGCGTCTCGCGTCGCCCCTGGCAACGGCCAGGACAATTCCGCCGATGATGATGGCAACGTCGCCGGTGCACCGTGGTGTTGCCTCTCGCGGTGTTCCATTTGCGGGCAGAGTGGAATCGCAATCGCCATCGCCATCGCCCGCATTTGGTCTTTGGGCGTGCGCCCCAAAGAGGAGCATGTTCAGCTGTTTGACGCCACGATGGCTCCCA
>JALLAP010001063.1:0-16800 GCA_036939355.1 Thalassiosira profunda | reverse complement strand
AGAGGCGACCTTGGTGGATTTGGAACATTGTTGGCACTTGGACGAAGAATGCCTCGGGCTTGTTCTCCGTCACCTGAAGAAAGTGAAAGTAATGTTGCTCAAAGGGACACCGATCACTGAAGCGAGCGAGGTCATCAAGAGTGCAAACTTGGGTAGAAAGCAGCGCATCAAGTTCGTCTTCTCGGACGCGTGCAAATGCTGCGGCGAGAGGAACGGAACAATCAAAGAGTTGCAACTGTCCAGACCAATGAAAATTCAGCGAACGTCGTAGCACCGCAAAAAGCAACCGTCTTCGGAAAAGGAGCATTTAATAAACATCAGCGCTCTACTTCACCTATGAAGTGCATATCGTGAGACTCCGGCCCTACAATTCTCTTCAGCTATGAAATCCATTTACAGCTGACCGACAATCGGCATGTCGCTCCCGAGCTGCTCGTGGACCATAAGTCCTGTGGAGATTAATTATCGAGGGAGTGAGTGATGAGTTATGACATTGACATATGATAAACAGACATAAGATGTGCTCTCCAACTTGCCGAGGATTCCCATCATCGCCGCGCGGCCGTTGTTCAACTCCACCGCCCGCTTGGCCAGCTTGGTCTTGTCGTCCCACTGGTCCCACGCGCCCTGGAACGTGCCGTTGCGCAGGTCGCCGGGGAATTCCGCCTTCTCGGTCCAGTCGGTCATGACGCACGTCTCCAACACACCGATGAAGATGATGATCTACAAGGCAAAAGGAATGGCAGGAGAACGTTAGAGGCGTCCGAGCATAAAAATCATACTCATACATTGCAAAGCTATTGCGTGTCACAACATCTCCACATCGCCAACGAATGCGCGTACGTACCTGCAGCACGCCAAAGGTCGGGATGGCCTGATCGCCAAAGATCGCGGCCGCCCCGTTGGGGTACGAGCCGAACGCGTCGCCGGCATTGTCGATGGGTCCGTCGAGGTGGTTTCCGTTGCGGGTCCAGATCTGGCCGAGGAAGGCGAGCTGCGCGATCCGGCCGTGCTTCACCTCCACATAGCGGAGGCGGTCGAAGCGCTCTTGGTCGGCGTCGTCGAGCATCCCGAGGGGATCGAAGAAGCCGAGCGGCGCCTTTGGTATGTGTGTGTGAAGAAACGTGTGATTGCTGTTGTTGTTAGATAGATGCAGGGCGTCGTGTTGTGATGTTGCGTTCGAAACGAACACGCGTTTCTCTACCACTAACTCTGCATTCTCACCTGGGCACCGAGCTCGCTTTCGAAGGCTTTGAGCGCGGTCGACGCGACCTTTCCGTGCTGGACCGGAGCGAAGGCGGCGGCGGAGCCGACGAGGGTGGCGACGAGGGCAGACGACTTCATGGTTGGGAGAGGTTAGGAGAAGGAAAATGTGAGACCTTTGTGCTTGCGCGCAGCGAGAGGTTGGAGGTTGGTCGGCGTCCTTTGTTGAAGCGCAAAAGAGGAAGATTTTGTCGCTAGACGTCCTACGCACGTAGGAATCATACACAAGGATACCTTTTCGAGCCAACGTGTTGCAACTTTGAGGAAGGACAAAGGGTGCGACAAGAGCAACAAATCCAGATGCGATCTTCCTCGATCGATTGGTTGGAGCAGGCAGGTTCGAGCTGTGAACAACAGTGCATTGCAAATCAATGCAAAAGAACCCAATTAACATTCTACGGCAGTTCGAGTATTGAACGCTCCGATCTGATATCATTGCATCCCTTTGCATCTCACTCAGTAGCCAAAATATCGATTCCGCACCGTAAGAAAGATAGTCCTAACCAACGCGTTGTGAGACAAGATGATGGGCAGCCGAGGGTGATCGTCCAAATTTCGTTGGCGATCCTCCGCCTTTGTGCTCAGCTTGTCCAGCTGCGCAATGAAGCCTTCGATGTGCTCCAGCAACAGCCGCGACGTTTCCCCATAGTACGTCTCGTGCAGTTGCTGCTTCGTCGCGTAATCCCCCTGCCGGTGCGCTTCCATCAACGCACGCTTGTCCCGAATGTTCGACGAGCTCAGATGTTGATAAAGCAAGATGTCCCAAACTTCTTCCGACACTTCTCCGTTTTTGTAAAAGAGCATCCGGCTCTGGCTGTACCCCAGCTCTTCCATGTCTTTGTTGATGTGTTCCGGGATCAGTTTGCAGAACGTCGCCGGTGCGTTCTCGTCCAAAAACCCGTAGCGAGCGAACAAAAACGAGGGATTTGTCGGGTCGCCGTAACTGATTCTCAGTGGGGAATTGGCCGGCACGTCGTACGTCGTGTAGGCATAGTAATTGCCCTCCTCGTCGTACGATGGCTCGATCTCCGTGTAATCTCCACCGTGGTTGAGCATATCCCCCATTGGCACAATTTTAAGGTCGCCGTCGGGAGCCTCGAAAGCACGCGTTGCCACGATTTGATAGATCCAATTGCACAAGTCCACGTCGTATTTCGTATCGTCGTTCAAGAAGGGTATTAGTTTGATGGAGCTCACGGACAGTTTGTCCATCGTTCCCCGTTCTTTCACCGCCAATTTTCGCATCAGTCCTGTGGAGATTATTACCGAGGGAGTGAGTGAGTTGAGATATTGACATATGATATGATTGACATAAGATATGTTCCCGACTTACCGGGAAGGCACAGACAACAGAAGGGTGTCATGCTTGCAGCATTGGTGTAATAACGCGGCAATCTGCGATCATCCCAGGGCAGTGATATAAGATGAGAATTACATTCCATGGGCAGCTGGGAAAGACACGAATATCTGCAGCACATCACACTCACGAATTGAGCCACGGGAACCACGGAGACTGTTCCCCCTTCTCGTATTCGACCAACAGTTGAATCATGAGATAGTATTGCCGGAGCTCCGACTCGGCGTTGACGCTGTACAAAATCTTCTCGGCCTGGTCCATGTCGCGCGTCCGCAATTCCGCCATGGCCTTGCTGCTCGACAATATGAGAGATTCGGGGACGCACAAGACTGGCGTTCCGGCCGGCATATCGACGGTCGTCGTCGCGTAAATGTCCCCGTAGCCGTCGTCCGCGAGGGCAAATCCTTCCGCCCGCTGGATGCCGCAATTGTATGCCCACTCCTCGAAGCTCGGGATATCTCGATAGGCGGTCTCCTCGATGTCGATGGCCCGGACGTACCCCAGAGCCGAGGAGGAGTACAGCGGTGCCATCACTAACGAACGATGCGGTTGCAATCCCCGCCGGACGCCGCTCGCGCGGGATGAGGCAAAGGCGGCCGCTTTTGCGCCGATGCAGGCGAGGGCCAGCAGCGTCGCCCCCGTCGTTCGCATCCTCATCGGCTCCATCGCTCGGATTTTTGCAGCGCCCATCAACATCAACCAGCGCACGCGTGTTCCTCCTGTGCTTGGACACGCAGCGCGGCTGGAGAGGAGGCGCGGTTTGCAAATGGGGGCCAAAGAGGATGAGAGGGGGCGCCCGCGCGGCGGATAGGGACGAAGGATCGGTGGCGTTGGTCCGGCGGCGGCGTCCTCGCTATTGCGGCTGGCGTCTGGGCGGCTCGCTTTTTGTGGCTGACCGCTGACCGAAAAAAAAACGCGTGAAAAGAAGTCGAAGTGCAAGACACTGAAGTCGAAGTGCAAGACACCGATCCCCTTTCAGAGGCCGGAGAGACATTCGCTGGAAAGCGCAGCTCGCGCCGAGGCGCTTGGAATGCTAATATGAGTACATGCATTGAGGGTTGCAGCGAGGGATTGGAAGCTTTAGTTTTCCTGTATTGCCGCTTTGGGGCAAAATTGAGCGCTCTCGCGACTACTCCTCCGTTTCCGTTTCGGCGGGCGACGATGATGCCACCATTGGGAGGCCTCCTCTAAAGATTCTTTTTGGGCGTATGCCGCACGGGGCAGCCCCTGCTCTTTTGGAAGCTCCCCTTTTGACGAGACTCGGCCGGCGGGCAGGTGTCCTTTGCTCCGAAGGGCCGAGAAGACCCTCCTTGTGCCACCAATTTCCGTACGCGTTTGTTGGGCCGTGGTTGCGACACCTGCAATTGCATCACGCTGGAGCTCTCGACCTCCTCTGTTTGCCGCTCTTCCTGCGCAGAAGTGACTGAATCACAGCGTTGCCTGCTTCGACCGATCCCTATCCATTGATCTCATTCGTCTCCGTGCTCTCATCATCGCCATCCTCTTCGCTCGTGGCCGTCTCCTTCATGAGCTCCAGCGCGTACATGCTTATTGCCAAGCTGTACATCAGCAGAACAATCTTGGCAACATCGATGAATCGATCTTCGAAGAATTCCTCGGCCGTCTCCTCTTCCTCTGGCTCGTCCTCGTTCTGTTCTCCCGTCTCCTCTCGATCTCTCGACGCCACATCATCGTGTCCTTCTACACGATTTCTCCTCCTCTCCTCTGCCATTCTTCTCTTCTCCCATAGCTCCTCCAAAACTCCCTCGGGCGCCGCCCTCCGGAACGCCACGGCCATACCTTCCATCCCGTTCACCCCTCCCACGACCGCGGCGAAATGCAGCGGCGTCAAGAAGGCATTGCACGTCGCCGCTCCCGCGATCGTTCCCACCGCCGTCCCGACGCCCGCGCCCAATCCCCACCCACTCAATATACTTTGAAGGTCGAACCCTTGCCGTATCAGATAGGCTGACGCCCACATGGTCGAGAGCGACGTGACCTTTCCGGAGAGGTAGAAGGCCAATCCGTACTTGTCCACGGGACCCTCGAGCCACGCCGCGCCCCGCGCCGCGGCGTCCATTGCCCCCCTCGCTCCCGGCACCGCGTCCTCGAGTCGTTGTCGGGCCGCGATCAACTGTTCTCGCGCCTGGGCGTCGGCGGCGAAGCCCGTGACCAGCGGCGTCACCTTCATTTCTTTGAGGGAGGGACACGCCGCCACCGTCCCCGCCGCGAGGAGGGCGTTGGCCGGCTGCCTGAACTTCTTGGTGAGGCGGGCGATCATCCATCCCGCGGCGAGCTCGGGCGGGAGGGAGATCGACGAGGCGGAGGAGAGGAGGGAGTAGAAGAGCAGCCACGTGGTCGATTGCGCCGAGAGAAAGCACGCCACAGCTTCCTGCGGTCGGCGGGAGAGGGAATCATTCCATCGGGTCACCAGTCGCTCCTCCCGGTCACGCCGGATAGGTAGGAGTCGGGCCGAACGTCGTGGGATGCTTATCCGCCGCATGAGGCCGCTCGACATTTAGGGCGGGGGTGGGGGGTGGAGCGTGAAAAGTGAGATGGCTCTTTTTCCGCCACTTGGCCTTGTGGCTTTTTTCCGGGCGGCCGATCAAAAAAGCCAAAGCAAAAAGAAAATCCGGACCACCGACAGGGGCAGCCCCAATCTCCCCAGCGCGGCGGCGGCCACACCCCGTCGCCCGTCCCTCCCCCGCACCGTCGGCGTCGCGGCCGACCCGGGGAGAGGAGCGCCAGGTGATTTTTTTTCCCGCGCCGCTAGATTATTTTAGAGCGAGTTGTTGACAGCGCGCTGTCCAGTCATTGGACAGAGCAAAAATGATAATGGTGCAGTGGGATCGATTGATAGACGATGCCCGCCGCCTCGTCCAGCAGCAGGGAGATGCCGTGGTGGAATTGATCGAAAATGCCCGCCGACTCCTGGGACGCGTCCAGATCGGCGCGGTCCGTCCGGGGCAGCAGCAGGAGGGGGCGGCGCAGGAGGGCGACGCAGGCCGTGGTCATGGCGCCCAGGGAGGAGATCCCGTCGATGGCGACGCTGAGGGAGGAGGAGGACGTGGAAATGTTGATGCCCCCGACGTCGCGGGGAGGGGAGACGCCATGGACGTCGCCGACGTGGAGGGGGAGGGTCGCGGAGGCGCGGGCGTTCACGTCCCGGTCTCGGAGGAGGGGAGGGGGGATTATGCCCGCAACATCAAGGACTGCCTCGCCAAAGCAGCTCCTCCTGCGAGGTTCAAGCTGATGTTTGAGGTCTCGAATACGATCCCACCGTGCGATCTTTCGTCTGCCAATTCCCTCGAGGCTCTGTGCGCGACGAAGGTGGACGGCACCCCCGATTTTAGATTTGCTCTGCGCATCACGGATGCGTCGGCAGCGATGGAGGTCCTGTGCCTCGGGAGGGAGGCCGAGGCGGTGCTCGGGGTCGCGGTCCAGGACGTGGTCGAGAAGAATGTGGAGAAGTGCAAGGTGGCCCTCGGGGTGTTGAGAGAGATGATGCTGCCCGGCTCCATGTGCGAGGGCGACGTTCGGTGCGCCGTCGGCCCGGACGGGAGGCAGTATTATCTGTTGATGTCGATGCTGTGCATCCCACCGGACGACGCGGAGGAGGAGGGGGAGTACTCCACCGCCCACCTCGCGGGGAGCGTGGCGCAGCCGGCGGTGCAGCGGGGGATGAACCTCGCCGTGGGGCCCGAGGCCCCCGTCGTCCCGGAGGGGAGGGGGAACGCCGGAGCGGGAGGAGGGGGGCACATCGACGTCGACCCCGTGGCGCCGGGGGAGGAGCTCGCGATCGTCCCCTACGTGGGAAGGGAGACGCAGCCGGCCGTGGAGGAGGCGGTGCAGGGGGGGCTGAACGTCTCCGTGGGGTCCGTGTCCCTCGCTCCCGCCGTGAGTGAGTTGCTGCAGCAGAGCGATAGTCATGTCCTGCGACAGCCGGTCCGCCTCTCCGATATTCGCGCAACTGGCCGGCAGGTCCTAGAGGATGGGGCCCCAACAATCGAGCAACAGCTCCAGCAGCTGCCCCAATTTCGGGGTGCCTCGCCCCATGACTTCTTCCTGGCGATCCGGGCTGAGATGGCGGCGGAGACGGCCCAACAAGTGATCGATCTATTTGGCACGGTTAAGTCGATGCAGCAGCAGCAGAGCGAGGAGTTGGCGGAGATGGAGGAGGAGCTTGGAGACGATGCTGGCCGCCTCGCGTTTTACGTCCTGGGGGCTGTCCACGGCCTCGAGCAGGCGAACAGGGTCATGCGCTTGGTGCAGAGGTACATCGGTCTGGTGGTGGACATGGACCCTAGCCTCGGCTCCGATCACGGCCTCCGCTTCGTATGGCAATCCTGCAAAGAATCGATCCCCGAAAACGAGAAGTTTATGACTCTCCTCCATCGAGGGATGGTCTTGAGAGCCCAGGCTCAAGCGAGCGACAGCCACACTCCGGCTCCCGACAGGAACGCCCTGCAGGCCATGGACGGTGCTGCGGGTGAAGACGGCGAAGATGAAGCGCTTGTGCCCTCCGCTTTGTTTGCATCGCCTCGTACCGCCGGCGCCACTGCTCTCGGCAACGCTGGCGAAGGAGGCACTGGCGGAGGCGATGGTGCGGCGAATGAGAACGAGCTGAAGCGTCTGCGGGACATCGTCGGTGAGCAGGAAGGCGAGGTGAAGCGTCTTCGCACCGAAAACCAGAGCGTGCGCGAGCAGCTGCAGCAGTGCGAACAGAAGATCGCTTCATTGGAGCAGCAAAAGCGGCAGTGGGAACAGCTCGTCGCATCTGTTTGTGCATCCGGCAACGCAGAGACCGGTGAGCGGCCCGTTTTTGTTTGTACCGTACTTCCATTGTCGAATGTCGCTCATGCTGCCTCGTCTCTCGTTTCGTAGGAGCGGAACCTGCGTCGAGTCGCGGAACGGGGCTCCCCACGCAGCCGACGGCGAACCCCCCGGCGCAGCGGCACCCAGCCGTGGAGCGGCCAGCGAACGATGCGCGGCCAGCAGTGGAGCGGCCGGCGCCAGCGGTGGAGGCGCCGGCGAACGATCCGGCGCAGCGGCCAGCGGTGGAGGCGCCGGCGAACGATCCGGCGCAGCGGCCAGCGGTGGAGGCGCCGGTGGACGATCCGGCGAACGATCCGGCGAGCGAAGCCGTGCAGCAGCCAGAGGTGGAGGAGCCGGCGAGCGATCCGGCGCAGCAGCCGCCAGCGGTGGAGGCGCCGGCGCAGCGGCCAGCGGGGCGGCGTGCGAACGAGGGCGATGCAAACGAAGCCGTGCAGGCAAAGTTCAACGAGCAGGAGCGCGTCCTAATCGTGCAACACCCGTTTACCGGACCTCGGTACATAGTGGGGAGGGTGAAGGCCGTGCAGCGCGGAGACGATGGAATCGTGCGGTACCACGTCGTGCCTGAGTACGAGTTAATGGACGGCCCATATGTGTCTGACGATCCTTTCGAAGAAAGTGAGCTTGTTGGGATCACGGACGTTCTCCCGAAGATGCGCGAGATTGTCGAGCGTGTGGGTCAACCGGATTGGGACGACATGGAATCTTTCCTCGTGTCTCGTCTCCACATTTTGGGTCTGCTGACCGGGCTCGAGGGTGGCATCTTCCCAGAGCAGCAGCCACCAACGGGGCAGCGTGCGAACGAGGCCGAGGCAGACGACGCCGAAGCGAACGAGGCCGAGGCGAATGAGGCCGAGGCGAACGAGTCGGAAGTGGACGAGCTGGCGGACGAAGCCGAGGTTGCCATACTCGCCGCCCTATCTTTGGCTTTCCCTTCCGAAGAAATGCTGGCTGGTGTCGTTGTCCTTCTTGCTGCGCTGTCCCAAAGCAAGTCGGATGACGTGAGAGGCCTTGCTTCGAGGCTCTTTTTGAGAGTACCCTCTGTTGCCATCGAGGTAGCTTCTGCCAAATTCTCCTTCGTGGGGAAGAGATTGACGTATGCCAAACAAGGTGAGTTGGTTTCTGACGCTTGCCAATCGACTCATCTTGCCGCCTAAATCATCGCTCGTTGCTTCCTCTCCACCAAGCTACTGAGCTTGTCCGAGTCGAGGAGACAAGCGTCTCGATTCTGGGCTGCAGCGATAGGTATTCCCCTCAGACCGGTGGGTCTGGAGAATCCACCACCCTCATTGTCTCCAGGGGGAACGCAATCTCGTCGATTCGCATCTACGGTCCATCGATGGACACGATCCGTGCCGTTTCGGAAGTTCTGAGCGGGACGGAGGTGACGGGTGTGGCGGGGTCCACTCGCAACAAACCGGCGCGGGAGCAAGCAGACGAGATTGTGGCTGCAATCAAGGGATGCCATCTGTTGATGGAACTGCTTCGTGAAACCAGAGATATGATGGGATATTGTTTCCACGCCGGCGATGATCCTTTTCGTGAGAGGGCACAGGCCGCAGCTGGAGTGATGCACCTAACGCCATCAGGCCATGTTCTGCCTCCGAAGGTTGCCTTGGCGTCGGGACTCCTCTCGAGTGAGCCAGAGGGTGAGTTCTTGTTGATTGAGCAAAACATTGTCTTGGTGCACGACCTTACGCTAACCGAACTTCTTCAGCTCGAAGCCATTTCGACACCTCAGAGGGAAGCATGAAAATCAATGGTGCTACTCATTCCAGTCACAATTCAATCGAGAAAAACCGGAGGGATCATGGCGAGCAAATGGCGCTTATTATTCACTGTCCCACTGAGGAAATAAAGCAACGCACGGACGATTTGCTGGCGAAAGGCAGGCTCTATCGAAAGGAAATCCATGGCCTCGTCAAAGAAGAGTCAATGACAGTGCAGGCGGCGTACCTCGCCGCGCAGCCAACGTACATGCAGCTTCTAACGGAGCACTCGGAGAGCCTTGTGACAGTCGAGGCAGGTCCACATGACTTGGTCTTTGGCGAAAGAGGTGGAAGCGGTACGAATCTGTCGCGTTTTTTCAGGGAATGCCTTGCTGCGGACAACGTGCTGCTTGATGGTCCACGCACTGAAGCCGCCAATCGCATGTTGAGGGCGACGAAGCGAGCTGGCGGAAAGGCGATCAGAAAGATGGGACAGTCGTTTGTCAAGCTCTCCGACGAGGAGGCGGTCCGTCTGCTGAAGGTGAAGCTCGGGATAGCGCAATCACTCGAGGTGAATCGTCTGGAGAGGTATGAAAAGAAGAATGCGAGGCGGAACGCGCGAAATGCAGAGAAGAGCGCGAAGAAAGTGAAGCAGGTTGCCGCCGCGCAGAAGGCACTCAGCAAAGAACAGCTCGCGAATCTGGAGGCGAATCGGACGCCGGGGACGCTGAAGGCGATCATTCTCTCTCTGCTCTACGCTGACGACCTCAGGGATGCTGACGTTGTCTTGAAGGACGACAGGGTGCAGAGAATGGCGATGCATGCCACTGTGGTCGATCCCAGTAGCGATGATTGGGAGAAAGTGGGCGACGACGATGCACCGGGGTTGATTGCCAATGGAGCTCGCCAGGACACGAGCAACATTCTGCACAAAGTGAGGGATCGCTTGGACCTGCGCCAATGGTTCACGTGTGACGTTCTCGTTGCATTCAGCCATCTGGTGGGTCACCACGACTACGAGCTAGGAGAGGGCGACGAGTTCTACGTTCACTGCATCACGCCGAATCACGAGAAGTGGGGAGCCTTCAACCAATTTCGTGTGAGAAAAGAAGACTTTGGGCCAGATGGGACTAGGGTTCCGGGGGAGCCGTGGATCCCTCCGCCCGTCGCGAAGTTCGTCGTTTGTCACGAGGAAAAGCTCGTGGGAGATTTCATTGTCAAAATGAAGCTCGGCAGCGACACGTTGGACAACGAGACAGAAATGACGGTCGTTTGGATGAACGGGAAGTGGCTGAATGGTGGCAAGGGCATCTCTGCGACCGACCCTCGGTTTGTCATCACCAAGCAGTTCGTCTACCACCCTGAGGCTCCTCTGCAAAACCAGTAAATTAGGCTCACGAATTCTATATGCGGCGAAGGCGGAAAAGGACGACGGCGGCGGCGCGGAGGAGGAACTGCGGCGAAGATGGCGGCAGCGCCCGCACCTCCGCGGATGCCTCGTCGACGGCTGGCGCGCTCCTCCGAGCGGCTCCGCGATGGCACACTGACGGCCGCGCAGAGCGCACCCCGCGCCGCCGAAGGAGCGCGCCAGCCGCGCCGCCATCGTTGTTTGGACCCGCGCCGAGGCGTCGTGGGAGGGGAGGGGGATGAAAGCAGCAGGAGGGCGGAGAGTGGTGGAGTGGTGGTTGAGAGCGGAGACTGAGAGCGGAGAGTAGGTAGGTAGCGTGACATTGTACGTAAAATAGCTAGATAACGAATCATCTCGAAAAAGCACACCCTGCTCCTTCTTCCCTCTGGACCATGAGCGCGAGGCGCAGCGGCAAGGCCGACGGCGGCGGGCGGCGACCGCGGGAGGAGGGGAAGGGGGATGAGGGATCGCTCGACGACCGTCTGCCGTCAGAGCAGGACCGCAAGGGTGAGAAAGGAGATGATGAATGCAAAATTATTGCAATTCGTTTGCTACGATGCAAATCATCTGATTGTGCACATCTTGTGCATCGACCCTCGCAATCGCGTCCGCAGCCACCCTGGGGGCCCTCGCGGCCGTGTTAAACATCGTGTTCGCCGCCCGGCGTCGTGCCGCCGTCGCCGACTCCCCGGAAAAATCGAAGGGCGGGTCCGCGGAGGAGGTCTCGAATTCTGAGGAGAATAATGTCGAGGGCAGAGCCGACGCCCTCGGATTTTCCATCCGCCAGGACGGCGACGACGACGCGGCGGGGCCGGGGGGAGAATCCGCCAAGGCGCGGCAGCAGCGGGAACGGGCGGATCGTCGGGCGAGGGCGTTTCAAAGGGAGCTGCTCCAGGTCTCGGCCGAACTTCTATTTTTGTCAACGTCCCCGTGGCGTGCTGTTTCCCATTCCCCGCTCATTCATGCCCGCCAGATGAAGTGATAGCAGTAGCCTACGTACGTAGATACTTAGTCCTACGTAGCCCGCGCCTTCCCTCCCTAGAAAATTCGGCCACTCTGAGCGCGCTGCCAATCGAGTGAGTACGAGGCGATGACGCTGTCCCCCCATCGGTCGACGAAGGCGCCCCGCCACATCCCACATCGTGGCCCTAGCAGGGGCCTAAAATGGTTGACCGGCGGCGTCGGCCGCGCGGCCTCGGTGGCGCGGTCGGGGTTCGAAAGGGCGCTGGCATTGGCAGGCGGGAGGGCGCGAACGCGAGTCGAAAATGGACTGGTCAGGGCGCCCGATGCCGCGGCCGTGGCCGGGGCAATTTCCTCCGCCAGGGACCAGCAGCGGGGAGATGACCGGCGGGGTGATGGAGGAGGAGCGTCTCCCGTCGTCGTCGATGCGGGGAGCGCCGAGAGCGCGGGCGCGCAAAATATTCAGGCCGATGCCCGCGAGCGGGCCGGGGAGGCTGCGGATGCGGGGGAGACATTGAGGGTTGGAGCAGGTAAATCCAGCCCGTTCCTGCTATTGTTTGCGCCTCGTTTGCGCCTCTGTTGGCCTCGGCTCACCTCCCTGTTTCGTCGATTTTTTATTCCCAGCGGGCGGGGATCGGGAGGGCGTCCCCCAGGCCATCGCCCCGTCCCCCGACCGGCCGCAGCGGGCCGAGCTGCACCAGCGCACGCCGTTGCGGCCCATCCAGACTAACGTCGTCGTTCCGTCCGCTCCCCGGCGGTACAGAAAATGCGACGCGCTCACTCGGGTCTTCCGGGGGAAGGAGCGGCTGCGCCGAGAGCAGGCAGCTGCGAGAGCCGAGAAGGAGCTACGCCGGAAGACGGCCGATCGTCGGGCAGCCGAGGAGCGGCGCCGGGCCGAGGAAGAGGAGCGGTCGCGGCAGAAGGCCGAGGAGGAGCGGCGCCGGGCCGAGGAAGAGGCTGCGGCGGCTGCGGCGCTGCGGCACCGGCAGCTGGTGGCAGCGGAGGAGCGGTTGGTGGCGCAGCTGGAGCGACGGCACCGACGCCGCCAGGCGCGGTGGCGGGCGAATCGCCGCATTTACGAGGGAGGGTGCGCTGCGACGATCCAACGCCACTGGAGGGGATTTGCCGTCCGGAGGCGCCTTGCGGGGGAGAGAGGGGAAGAGGCAGTGGCCCAAGTTGTGGGAGGAGCGGAGGACGTCGTGGCCGCGGGCGAGGTACGTGGCAGAATGAATACTGCTTTCACTCGCCTTCGACGTCTGATGCTTGTTTGTAATGCATTCACTTCGTAGGACGCGTGCGAGGATGCGGCGTTCGACAGCGGTTCTGGAAATGAGGACGCCTCGTTGGGCGAGGTGTTGGTGCCCGGCGTTGGCTCCGACGAGTACGGCTCGCGCAACGTGCCCGAGGGCAACGGCAACGGCAACGACGGCACCAGCTCGAACGACGGCGGCAACGTGCTCGAGGGCGACAATTCCAACGGCGACTCGATGGGCGACCTGTTCGGCTCGACCGCGATGGTCAGCTCGAGCCGCAACGGCGCCAGCACCGCGAGGGCGAGCACGAGCCAGACGGTACGTCCGTGATGCCATCGTATTGATGCTGCCATACAATTTTTGTCTCATATGGCGCTCTCTCTCTTTTGATGCACGGACAGCTCGACGGCGCCAACACCTTGACGGACGGCTTTGACGCCAACGCTCCGAGGAGCGGAAAGGGGCTTGAGGCTGACGGCGAGGCAAAGGAGGAAGTCTCGTCGGGCGAGTTGTTGGACGTCTTGCCCGGCGATGATGCCGGCGAGCACGGCTCGGTGCAGGGCGATGCTCCAACCACGCCAATTCGACAATATCGAACTACTGCGGGCTCGAGCTGTTTCTCGGTAGTGCGCGCTGACGAGGCTGACAACCGTGACCGGCCAATGGGCTTGCTGTGGGACATCGATTGTCATCATAACGGCGGGAAGAGCGCGTGCAGCACTTCCGCTGAAGCACCAGCGGCCGACACCGTGTCTCTTCGGGGGAGGGGCTGCTGCTGCTCCATGATTGAATACGCCCTACCCATCTCGTCGGGCGACATCGCTACCGCGTTGGGATCCAAGTCGGGGGATGCCTCGAACGACAGCGAGAGGGGCGGCGAGGGAACAGACGTGGAGGACTTGAGGTCCGGCGACGAGGATGCATCCGCGCCAACACCGTCTCGAGGATGGAAGGAATTGGAAGCAGAAATTGTCGGCCGTTCTCCCGTAAGCTTTTTGTCTTTGACCTGCCAGATCCCTGCATCTCGCTCATTTATTTTTTTCTCTTCAGGACGAGCCAATACTCGCCGAGCACCAACAACAAGAGCTCAAAGGACTTGTCAACTCGTACACGAAACTCAACCTCGAAAAGTCCCAGGCGGTTGACGATTTCGGCCCAGACTCCGACGAGGTCGCGGCGATCGAGGAAAGTCGTTTGGCAGCTGATCGAAAGGTGCTCACGCGAGCGTGCTATTTGCTTGGGAGCCGCCCCGGAGAGTGCCCAGATCGCCAGAGTCCACTCGCAAAAAGAATCCGCAGGGCGTTGTATTCGGATTCCTCGAAGAGGAAACGCCACGATGCTCGCTCTTGTGATCCGACAAAGAACCCAACGGAGGTGAGTGCAATTTCTATGCATGTCTTGCAAATAATCAGAGGTTCCGCTCACGCCTTTGCGCGTTTCAGGCAACGGGTCCGCGTCGCTCCAAACGCCACAGAGGCAAGGACAATTCGCTGACGGTCGAGCCAGCCCGCAAGCAATCCTCTGTCAGTCGCCGTGACGCGGACGATGAGGAGGCATCGAGTGGGGAGGCGACAGCCGGAGGCGATGATGGAGAGAGGGAGGAAGAGGAGGGGCTGGGCTGCGTTTGCGGTTGCAAGCACCGGCAGCCCAGCGAAGACTTCTGGATTCAGTGCGATGGCTGCGATGCTTGGCACAAGGTGGCAGAAGAATGCGCTGAGATCAATGAAGAGGAAGCGGAAGCATTGGATGCGTGGTTTTGCTGGAGTTGCAAGCCGCCGAAGAGGCGTGCCCCAAAGAAGGTAAGTGGGTTTTCTGATAGAGTCTTTATTTGACAGTTTTGGTTGCTCACTCAGACCAACGTCGTGCCCTCGCAAAGCAGTCAGAGCCAAAGGCGGCGAAACGAAAGAGGCCGGCAGACAGCGACGAGTCTGAGGCGGAGTCAGACGCGGAGAGGGAATCCAGCGACGACGAGGAGGAGGACAATGCGGTGGCTTCGACGATAGTCCCGACGCAAGGACAAAAGATGCAATACAACAATGCTGTCGAAGTGGTTGCGACGGAGTATTTCTACGACATTCACGCAGCAGACTACGCTACCAATGAGCTGAAGTACGAATTCCTGAAGCAAGAGAGGCGGAGCAAAAGGCTTGGGTCGAAAAGCTGCCATCAAGCATTGGCATACGTGCTGGCGCACGAGTCCGTCCGGGCGTTGGCAAAATACGCTCCTGATGGCGCCCGAACGAGTGCGTCCGACGACCAACGACGAAAGTGGTGGAATGATCGAGTGAATGCAGTCGTGACCGAAAAGGTCACGCACATGTCGGGCACGAGTAGACCGCTGGGCTCGATCCTCGTGCACAAAAAAGCGCTTCTTTCTGCAATCGAAGCGGATCGCCGCAAGCTTGGGCCCTGGATGGTGTTTGGAGAGCAGACCCCGGGCGCATTGTCGTTTCTTCATTCGCTGCAGAAGAGCACGCCCGTGCCGGGCCGTTTTGGCGATTTCACCACGCAGTCGGCGCATCCCATTGCACTGCAAAAGATTCGGCCGCTGCTGGACGTCCTTTCGAACGAGATTGGCCGGTCAGTGGATGAGATCCTTGGAGGGTTGAGCCTCGAGGAGTTTGTGGAGCGATACAACAGCCCTGCTGGCTTGGAGGCCCTAGAGGGGGTGGGATTGGCACGAGCTATCGCAATGTCCAACGCCATCGATTTGGAGCCGGGCGAGACGAGATTCAGAGCCGTCCGCCGGTTGGGCAACCTCATCTGGCTCAATCTGACGAACATCATTGTCACTTACAATGACATCGTCAGCGGGCTGGTCCGATCGATCTTCGGGGTGTACCCCGGCGCCGACGGCGAGGACAAGCTTTGGATGTCTCTTGCCGCGCTGATGATCGTCCAGCACTGCGTCGGAGGAGGCACCGTTCAGCAGGGGTTCGACCCGGACGAATTCGAACGCCTGGTCAAGAGCTGCGGCTCCATCGTGTTCGAGATCTTTGGCCACACGAACGAGCCCCTCGTGTTCGACTTGGCGGCCCGGAAGGACCCCAAACACGAGGACGAGGACGATGACGATGACGATGACGAGGGCGACGCTGATGCCTACAGGAAGGTCCCCATCCCGGCCACCGGGCGGACTCAATTTGTTAGGAGAGTTTGTGTGACTGAGGAGGACAACGACGGTCTGACAACCTTCTCTTTCATCGTCCGCAAATCGGACGCCATCGGGCTCAGCGCGAGCCGAAAGCGTTGGACGCTCCACCGCGTGTACCAGATCGCAATGGAGCACCACGGGCTCGGCTTCCGCAACAGCAGTTTGGTGCGGGAGTACCTGAAGCTCGAGGACGGGCAGAGCTTTGAGGACCTCGATCGATTCAAGTGGGGTGCCGACGACGAAGCGTACGTCGAGCGGCGGCTAAAGCACCTCGAGAAGAAGGGCTGGGCAGGCAAACGCTGTGCTAAGTGGAGCGACATCGATCACTGCGTGGGCCGCTCCAAGGCGTGGATGAATTGCCCGCTGTTCACCATGCACTGCTCGCACAGCTGGAATCGGTGCATGTCCTACCTACGAATCCTCTACGGAGACTGGGGATGGGGATTAGCGCCGAAGAAGTATGGCACTGGTAACGACTAAAAACTCTCCTCTACACCACGCGGCCGTCTTCCTGCCCAATTTGGATGTGGTCTGCGCGGACGCGGACCACGCGGCCGTCTTCCTGCCCAATTTGGATGTCGAGTGCGGCGACGCGGATGCGGAGCGGGAGCTGCTGCTGCGGCCCTTCGTGGAACCGCTGAGTGGCGCGGAGGAATCGTTTCGGTGCCTCGCGTTGCTGCTGCTGCGATTTTTGTTGCAGAGTGGGGAGGAGAATCCGAGCGGTGGGGGGAGCGAGGGGAAAGCGCCGGGATCGCTATCGGCGTTGGATCAAATGACCATCGTGGGATACGACAGCCGGGTCCGCTATGCCTAAGGCAGACCCCAGGTGAACATAATGAACCTTCATGTCTGTATATTTCCCA
>JALLAP010001055.1:0-18131 GCA_036939355.1 Thalassiosira profunda | reverse complement strand
TGATGTAGGATTCGACCAATCGGTACTCCTCGTCGTCCCCCGTCATGCGCGGGATGAGGTCCACCAGTGCCCCTTTGGCCTCGTCGGCCGACAGGGCGTCTATTGATGATTCTCCTTCTTCATTATTTGTCTGCTCCGTTGGTGGCCGTTCCTTCACCGCAGGTGCAAAGCCCTCGGCGGCCAGGATCGTCGATGCCAACCTCTGCGGCCGCGACGAGGGCGCAAACGCGTTGATTTCGTGGATGCCGCCCCACGCGAGGGCGAGGGCGACTAGGGCGGGGCGCTTGGGACAGGAGACCATCGTTCCGCGGCGCGGGGGGTTGTTGTGGGGAGAAGTTGGGCGGAGGAATGATTGGTGGCAAGGTGATTGGAGTTTTAGTGCGAGATGGCTGACGTCACAGACAACAAGAGGATTTGTTAGTGTCAGCGCTTGATTTGCAGTGGACACCTGATCCTGAAACAAAGAGCAACCAAACACTGCGCATCGCCCAGCCATGCCTGCCCTATATACCCTGGAGTCGGCGAGCGGCCGCGGATAATAACGCCGGTGGCAGTAGCGCCCATCGGTAGCCGCGGAGGGGGCAGTCACTGGACTGACCTGATTTGCTGCTCGGTAAGGCGAAGGTGCATGCCAACACACGGTGCATCTCTTAGCACGGTGCATCTTATTAGCACGGTGCGCACGGGGTTGCTATGGCCGGAGATCGACACCAACATGGCTCCTCGCGCCACGACGAAGCGCCGATCCCACCAGCGTCACGGTGCATCCACCAGCCAATACGAATACGAATATCGCAGCAGTCCAGCGCTCTTTGCCGACGGCGACGACGGCCCCGATAAAATCAGGGTGCTGGGATTCTCGCTGCCCAATCCGGTATCCTACGTGCGAGGCATCCTGCCCTCCTCCATTGCAAACAACTTGACGCCCACGAGACTTCTCTTGTTCGGGGGCATCGCCATCATCGTCCTTGCACCCCTCGTTGATGTAGCATTCCGCGAGGCAGCGTCACTGTTTGGCTCCTCCTCCGCTGCCGACGACAACGGCATCATCGGCGACGCACTACCGCACGTCACCAACGACGGAAAGTTCCACGGTCGATATCCCAACTCGCTTCTGACTCTGTTCTACCCGTATACACTCTTCAGAGATGTAGTGCTGGACCAGCCAGTGGATCCGAACGACGTACCATTTTTCTGGCACGCGCACGTCTCGGACGAGGCGGCCGTGAAGCCGGTGTTGACGAAGTGCTACGGTGCCGAATTGGTCGAATTGAACACTGTGGAGGAAGTGGAGAAGGCGAAGCGATCGAACTTGGTGGCCACGCTGGTGTCGCAGGAGAAAGTGGGGCCAGGGTCGCTGAAGGAGAAACTGTACAACGGACAGCGGAAGAATCCAACTGTGATTGCCTCTCCTCATATTAGGGAAGTGGCGGAACTGTTCAACCAGGATAACTTCGGGAGAATGTTCAGCTTTTATCGGCATCCAATCGATTATGATCTGCATCCCGAACTGAAGAAGAAACTGCCGCCAAGTGCAGACGGCAATAATTTCATGGTGCGACTTCTGTCCAATGTTCACACTGGACCCCTCGAATTCAAGCAACTGGGCGTCGCCAAGCAAGTGATACGACAAAACACGATTGCTGGCACCAGAGATCGGATGGAAGCGTCGCTGTTCCGTTTTGCAAAGTACTTTGGTTGGGTGCCTGTAGGGGGCAAGGGCACGAAGGAGAGCGAGGAAAGTGACGATGCCCTGGCCAAGGCTTGTATAGAGGAGGCGATCATGGATGTGCCAGGAGAAAAGTTTGCCGACCACAACAGCCCGGAATGGAAGGTCTTTTATACGGCGAACCACTACGATTGCCAGCTGTACGAGATTGCGCGGAGCAACTGGAGGGCACACATCCAAACAATCATTCCTTTGACTTTGCAAAAGATAAGGGCGGGCGAAGGCGACGACCAGGAAAAGGAAGATGAAAAGAAGGAGGACGAAGAACGTTAGCAATCTTTTGGATGCGGTTCTAAAGTTCATCGTTGCCGTCGTCTTCCGATTCCTCCTCTTCTTCCTCGTCGTTGCTGTCGTCTTCCGATTCCTCCTCTTCTTCTTCTTCCAAGGAGAAGAAAGGTTTGAAGTGCACAAAGATATTGGCGAAGTATTTCCCTTGCAATGGAAAGGGCCGCCCGTGCAGCACAGAGTGACTTTCGTAGAGCACGACGTCGCCCGGCTCCATCGTGATATTTTGCGCCCGTCCGTCGTGATCATATACCTCCAGCGGCCACGGTTCATCGGTGTCCTGTCCAACATTGATGATTGCCGATGTAATGAGGGGATCGCGGTCAACGTGCGTGGCCAAAATTGCTCCCTCCAGATACGCTCGAATCCCATACAAGGACGATCTGGAGAATCCCGCGGCTGACGGAATCCATTCTTTGACCTTCTCCTCGATCTCCTTCCAGATTGGTTCGTGGAGCGTGTGCTGGTTGTGCACGTTGTGCATTCTGGTTGGCGTTGACCAGTGATTGGTGTACGTGTTGGCCGCGGGCCAAACCTCTTCCGTCATGCCCTCGATGCCACTGGTGTTCATAAACTCCTCCCAGTACTCACGCAGCGTAGTCCAGAGCTCATCCGACAACCTCGTCTTCTCGAAGCCTGTTGTTGCAATTAACAAGGAGAAGCATCGTGTTACAGTGAGCGTTGTGGATACTTATTCAGTCATTGAAGCAAAATGTACTCACCGATGGCGGTGTAATTGGTCATTTCTGGGGGCTGATCCCGGTTCAGCCGCAGCCTCTCCTCGTCGTTCCAATCGCATTGTGAAGGACTGACGTCGTACTTCTCTTTGCAACCAGCGATATAATTTTGGTACATATCGATCTTATCTGGGCCGAAGTGTTTCAGCGTGGTGGAGAGGGATGGGTTGTCGCCCACGAAGCTGTGATGGATGGGAAAGCTGGCATCGACGCCGTAATCTTGGTCTGCGTGTGCCGAGGAGAAGAAGCAGGTGACGGCGAGGAGGACTGCCACGAGGCAGACGACGACTGCGATTTTGGCGCACATCATATGTGTATGTGCTCCGCAGAGGAATGCCCATCCACCGACTCCTCAGAGCGGCCTGGAGTGTGGATGTGGCGTGGGAGATTGCAGCGGCAGCGGGAGGAGAAGCGAGTGAAGCGAGCAGAGTAGGCCTGGGGAAAATTACAAAGCCGAAATGGCTGAATTACAAAGTGAATTACAAAATCACGGCCTACTGGTCACGTGACACGTACATTTGTACTAGTTCCTACACCTGATATCACGTCACACGCCGTCACGTCACAGGATGTTATCACGTGTAACTTACACGTGACTTTTCGTTGTTAGTAGAAGCTAGCGTCAAATATCACGTGTGATTTGTAATTTCCTTTGTAATTTTGTAATTTTGGCTCCTCAGAGCCCCCCAAATTTACAAAATGGAATTTTCCCCAGGCCTAGAGCAGAGGCTGGTCAAAGTGAAGACGCGACAGCTGCAAACTTTTCTTATCGTATCAATTCACTACTCTCAGAGTGTGTCCCTCTAAAACAAAGCCCTATGGTAGCCTTCAGTTCCCTCAGGCTGGATGCGATGGTGCATCTCGGTTTGAGGCGCGAGAGGAGAGGTGCACCATTTGCACCGCGGCGGAGCAGCAAGGACCCCCCATATTTTTTACCACCCGCTTGAGCGCCATTTGCAACCATGGACCTCGCTGCGGAAATGCCGAATGTCGCCGCTGCTGCGGAAGTGCCGCCGAAGAGCGCCGACGAGGAAGCCAAACCCGAGCCCGAGCCCGTCGCGGAGGAGACGCCTGCGCCGGCTGCGGCAGCCGATGAGTCCGCGGAGAAGGATGAATCTCCAGCTGCCGAGGAGCCAGAGGAGGTGGCAGACGAGGCGATGGAAGATGCCCATGAACCAGAGGAAAAGGAGGAGGCCAAGCCGGATGCCCCTGCTGGGAGGGGGCGCCGTGCTCGCAAATCGGTCGAGGCATTCAGTGTGGTTGTGGAGGAGCGGAAGGAGAAGGTGATCCCCGACGGCAACGGCGAGAAGCTGGAGGATATGCCCCGGGTCGTTGCCAAATTCCAGGCCGTGACCTGGTCGAATCCCCACCTCCACACGCTGTACTCCATCGTCTTCGGCGTGGGCCGGAAGAAGGAGTACAAAGCCCACCTCCTCCAATTCAACGGCCTCGTGTACCCCGAGGGGGGCGAGGAGAAGGAAAAGGAGCGGCTGTTGGCCAAGATGCACAAGCTCACCATGCCCCAGCTGAAGGACGTCATGGATTTGGCGGACATCGATCGCTCCGCCGAGAGCTTCCCCGACAAAAAAGCTCCGGGGAAGGAGGCCCTCTGCACGCGCTTTTTGGAGTGGCTCGAGGAGCCCAAGGCCAGCGGCAAGAAGGTGACGGCCGCGTCGACGAAGAAGCGAAAGTCGGCGGGGAGCGCCAAGAAGGCGGCGCCCAAGAAGGGCAAGAAGACGGCGGCGAAGAAGGAGGCGCCGAAGAAGAAGCCGGCGGCGAAGAAGGTCACGCCCAAGGCGGCGAAGAAGGCGCCGGCGCTGGACATTCCGGGGGTGAACGAAGAGAAGCTGAGGGAGAAGGTGGCGAGCATCGTGGCGGCTGCCGACAAGGAGGAATTGACGGTGAAGGGGGTGCGGAAGATTCTGGAGGACTGGCTGGACACGGATCTGTCGGAGCACAAGGATGCCATTCGCACCATTGTGATGGAAGTGATGTAGGCAGTATGAAGGGGAGATACCAACAGGGGGGATAGGAGAGGTTGGGCAGGGGAAGTTTCAGCCGGTCGTTTACGGAAACGAACTGGGCTTTGCTCCCTCCAATTGAGGGGATAGAGATGAAATGCATACTAAAACAACCAACAACAGAACGATGCTTGTCACTTCTTAGGTATCCCTGGCCAAAGAAATAAGTTCCGCCACTCTATTGCAACAAAGTGTCTAATGCATCTAAATATTTCTTGCATGGCTACTGGTACATTCTCCAAGATTCACATTAACATGGGCCCGATGACCGATGACACTGGTCCCGAGGTGAGAACTCTTTCTTCCATCTCCAGCCCAGAAGATTGTCACGGCAACATGCGATCATCCCCCCGTCCGCTGTGAGCGACGGCAATATCCTCGAATTTGTCTCCCATGCACGAGAGCACATCCGCCCACAGATCCGATGGATTGTCGTCCTTCGACACGGGAGCTCCCGCATACCGCAAGACCAAGTCTGCAGACGCCGCGGCAATGTACCAAACGCCCTTCTCGATCTCCCGCTTCAGCTGGCCCGGCACCCACGCCGCGTGTCCCTTGACAAAGAGCACCTCCTCGGGGCGGAGGTTGTTTCTGCGCACCTCGTTCATCAGCTGGGAGGATCCACCCACGAAGACTCCCGGGCACACCNGGGCGGAGGTTGTTTCTGCGCACCTCGTTCATCAGCTGGGAGGATCCACCCACGAAGACTCCCGGGCACACCTTCTTGGACCCGGCCACCTCGCCGAAGCCGTGGAGGGTGGAGAATTGGTCCTGCATGACAGGACCGCCGTAGGACACGGGGGCTTTGCCGAAGGCCATCTTGAGGGAGAGGTCGATGTTGGATTCCTGGTCTGAGGCAATCTTGATGAGGTTTCCGGGAAAGGGCCTGGATTGTGTAAAGGAGAAGTGCACCGAGTTAGAAGCCGAGATCTCAATGATTTGCAAATCTCGGCACATCTCTCTTTCTTCTCTTCTCTCTCAAACCTTGCCTGCACATTCAACGCCTAATGCACAGAAGACGAACGTGCCAAACTCACCTGTTGATGACCATCCCCGTCGATCCCTGGGTCTCGCTGTGCTCGATGATCAGCACCACAGTCTGATGGAAAACGCCGCCGAGCTTCTCGTTGGCCACCAAAATGCACCCCGGCTCCACGTGAAACAGCGGGTGGGCCCACCGGTGCGGATCCAACTTCACCTCCGGCTCGTCGTCGAAAATCAGGTGGCACTCCTCCTCGTCCATGAAGGGGTCCGAGCACGCGGCGGGTATCTTGGAGGACGAGTCGGCCCCGCCCACCTGGCCGTCGAACATGTCCGCCTCCGTCGCCTCCGCGGGAACTGCCGGCGCCTCCTCCTTCTTCTCCCCCTTGGAGAAGATGGACGAGATGGCCGAGATGACTTTCCCGACGCCCTCGCTCTCGCCGGAGTCTTTGCCGTTCTTATTGCGTCCCACGCCCGCGAGCTCCTCCTCTGCGTGTTCCTGTGCGACTAGCTTGGCGCGGAATTCGCGCCAGTCCTCGCCCATCATGTGCTCCCACGATTTCTCCATGCGGGCGCGGTCGTTGTCGCGGGAGAGGCGGAGGGGGGCGGTCGTTCGTCGCTTTGTGGTTGGGGCGGATGGTCGGGGCATGCACCGAGTCCGAGAGTTGGATACCGCGGCGGAGGTGGAGGTGCCTTGGCCTGACGGGGCGAACGCGGAAGCCTCTCCCGCCAGCGCGGCGAGGACGGGAAGGAGGGTGATGTAGGGTGCCATGGTGGCGAGTGAGGGTGAAGGGGGCGGTGCGGATGCGCTGGGGAGGTTGTTGCCGTTCTGTTGCGGATTATGAGCGAATCGCTTGCTTTGCTGTGCAGGATTTTGGCTCGTTGGATCCAGCCAAAGAGGCGGCTGTCAAAGATGTGACACGAGATTCTGCGAGCAGCTGTTGGTCCTGCAATCTGCTTGCTTTGTCTGCCTGGCAGCTGCTCAGACATCAAGCTGGCTGGGTGCCGGTCGGTGAGACGTGAGACCTTCAAAAAATCCGGCCCGGATTTTGCTTTCGTGTTCTCTCCGCCCGCCCGCGGCGGGCGCTCATAAAAAGAGAACACGGGCGAGCTGCAATGAGCTCTGACGAAGAATTCGAGCTGGAGGATGAGCCGGCGGTGGATGGGGCGGGGAGGGCCTGCGGTGCCGGCGAGGAGGACGCGAGCAGCGTGGGCGGCAAGGCGAGCGAAGTCAGTGGTGACTACGCGAGCTCCAGCGAGGACGATGGGAGTGCTGGCAGCGACGAATTCGTGCCAAGTGGCGGCGAGGAGAGCGAGGATGACGACGCAAGTTATGGCGCCGACGATTCTGGCGAGGGGCGGAGGAGAGCGGCGCCGGGGCGGAAGAAACCTACGCAGAAGAGAAAAGCGGGACGTCAGAAAAAGAACGGCAAGAGAAGGCGCAAGGGGAAGAAGAGGCCACGCGGCGTGAGCGAGGATGCCTTCATCGATACCAGCGACGACGACGAGAGCGATGGCAACGCCAGTTACGAGCCCGACGACTCCGACGAGGAGCAGAGCATCCCGCGCCGGCGCCGCGAGGGGGCGCGGCAGTGCACGGCGAGAACGAACGAGAAAATGAGCCAAGTTCTCCGGGAGGAGAAGAGGACCGAGAGGGACGCCCTGGGGGATGCAGTTCCGGGGGAGGACAAACAATACTTGCACAGTACCGCGTCCGATGACGACGATGATGGGGGGAAGGTACGTAGTGCTAAGAGGGCGCCGAGCTGCAAGCCAAAGGCGCGGAAGCTGCGCCGAATGCATTCTGATGAAGATGTCGGCAGCAATTTGGGATCGGTGTTCGACGAGGCCAGCGATGGCAGTGGAAGAGATGATACCTCAGGAAACGGAGCGTCATTACAAATCAAGCCGACTCATTTCCAGGCGAATCATTCCAGTGCTCTAAAGCACAAGACGGTGAATTGCCCCTCGGAGAAGGATGCACTGACGAAGCTTAATCTTCCGAAGACGAACGCACATGTGTGCTACTTGCTGAAGGATGGAACGCGCTTTTGTTATACTCTTAACACGATGCACCGCATCGCCATCGCCAAGAATTGCAAAAAGAATGGTAGATTGCAGTTCATGCAGCCGCCAGAGTTCACATCCCCCATGGATGGTGATATGATCGATCGAATCCAATATCTGTTTGGTAGGGATGCATTGTTTATTGAAGACAGTTCAGTCTACAAGGAGATGATGCAAAGAGGCGGGGACCGCTCTAACTTCCTGGACTATGTTAATGATCTCAAGGGATGCCCTGATTTGTGTTGCTGCCCCCTGTGCTACAACGAGGCGTACCGAAGGCAGGGGAACTTGATTGGCAAAAGCTTGAGGGCGACCAGTGATAATAGTGAAGGGGAGAGTGAAGAGGAGGAGTGGTCAGATAGTGACAACAGTGACGCTGCGAGGAGAATAGAAGAGAGCGAAGAAGACCCGCTAATATTCCTGGATGATCCAATGACGATAATTCAGAATGTGGGGCTGGAAAAGGCGGCAACCTTTTGCTTCCGGCTGCTCTCCAGTGTCAAGGAACATATCAAGGTTGTCCACGGATTCGATCCTTCGGTGATGAAAGGAAATGGTTTGTTCCATCGATTTCAGGTAAGCCCATACCAGCCTGTTGGAGACTAGTTGCACAGCTGTTGCTCACTGCCACTCCAAAGATTCGCTCGGCCGATGGTCTCCTCCAGCATTGGCTGCCCATACGCTATGAGGAAATCTGGGAAGGCAAAGGGGTGTCGGATCCCAAGTATTATCGGAGGTATTGGAGAAAGCACGGCAACAGTGGGCCCTTCAGAGACCTTTACAATATCATTGATAAAGCCTGGCTCAGAGGAGAGCAATCGGGAGACTATGCGTCGGACTTCAGCTCCTCTCTTTCCCATGCTAAAGAGGACTGGCAAAGACTCATCGCACCCTACTTGAAGTCTCGAAGAAAGGATGACATCAAGGGTATGATTGACGATCGCAGTGTGCACGAAGCTGCTGGTCCGAGGCCCATGCTTGAGGAAGACAAATCTGACTTGGAAGAGAAGTTTGCTGCGCATTTGCACAAGAAGAATGAGGAAATGGGCAATGATGACGAATCCAGTGAGGAATCATCAAATGGTGCATCGTCTCAGGCGGGCTCTTCCTCAGAGGGAAGTGGCAGCGACTCACAGAGTGAGTCTAGAGAAAACGAGGAGGCGGAGGAAGAAGAGGAGGAGAAAGATCCAGTCGACGAGTGGATGAAGGAAAAGATGCAGAAGCCAACTGCCGCAAGAAGGAGAAAGTGCGATGACGATTCGGAGGACGATAGTCTATTTGACTCTCAGCCAAAAAAGAACGTAGTCACCCCGGGTGTCCTTTTCGAGAGTGATGAGGACGATGACTGAAGATCAGGGACTGTCTGGCATTGATACTTCTCTTCTTTAACACCCATAACCGAGAGCCTTTCTTTACAAGCTAGCCTATGACACAATCCGTCAGGGACCCGGCCTTGGCTGGCCCCGCGCTCGTCAGGATCTTTAGAACGGCGCCCTCGTCCTGATACGTCGCTTCTCCGTCTCCGTTGACTCTCAATTTGGACTTGACTCTATCCCAAACCTTCAGTGCGCCCTTGCTCTTAAGCATTGCGTCGGGCTCGCCCATCTCCATATCTTCGAACGATAAGAGCTCCCCGTTTGGCACCGACTCGGGCACATCTAGCAATTGTACCGTCTCGTCATCGCCCTCCTTCCCATCGCTCGCCGCGAGAAGCATGGCCGTGCTCTCTATTCCTCTCATCTTGGCCGGCTTGAGGTTTGTTATGCAAACCACCTTTCTATTGACCAGCTCCTCGAAGGGTATCTTTCCTGCGAGGCCCGCCACGACTGTTCGGGGCTCTTCCGGTTCTCCAGCTTCGTTGGTATCTCCGCAATCTAGCTTGCAGAGAATCAGGCTGTCCGCCTCGGGGTGCGGGCCCGCCTCGAGGATCGTTCCCGCTCGTAGCGCGACACGTCTAGCATCCTCGAGCACTGACGCCTGCCCACCACCACCCTTCTTTTGTTGTTGCTTTTGTTGTTGCTGCTTTGGCTGCTTCGCCTTTTTGTCGTTCGAGTCTCCAGCCCAGGTATCCCTCAGCGTCACGACGCGGTTGAACACGAGGTTGTCTGGTGTCGAGGATGCGTCCAGCGCAAAGTAGCCGCTTCGTTCGAATTGATAGGTGAGATCCGAAGGATAAATTTTGTCGCTTTCGGGATCATCCGTTGCACTGCGAATCCGAGCCATCATCCCCAGTGCATCCATTGCGACGGAGGGTTCCACGACGACGTTTTCGACGACCTTCAGCGAGTCTTTGTTGATGTCGCTAGTGAAATCGTCGCTTTCCTTCCCCGGCTCCTCTGCTTTGAACAGCCTATCGTACTGCATCACTTGGCATCGAGCGCCACTCGTGGCCTCGACCCATTGGATTATCCCCTTTACGCGTGCCTCGCCCTCTGGGGTCACACCGGCCCTTGTTTCTGGGTACACTGTGCACTTCAGCTCGACAGGTTCGTTGGTTGTTTCGTTCCGCACCACCTCGTCGCAGCTGACGACGTACGCGTACTTCAGACGGACCTTTCCACCGGGCAAGAGGCGTTTGAATCCTCGCGGCGCTTTGCCACCATTGGCCTCCCCCTCCGGCCCTTCCAAGTCGAAGAAATCGCCGCGTTCGATGTAAACCGTCTTGCCAAATGGGACAGTGCGATCGCCCAGCTCCTCTCGTTTCGGATGGCGCGGCACCTCAAAGTCTTCCAACGTCGATCCCGACCAATTGGTGATTGTCACCTTGAGCGGGTCCAAAATGGAAAACGCCCGGGGACTCTCGTCGTCCAACACCTCCCTCGCACAGTCCTCCAACACGCCAAAGTCGATGTTCGAATCGCTCTTAGAGATTCCGACGCGCTCGCAGAAGAGGCGGAGGGCGGCGGGCGGGAAACCGCGCCGGCGGATGCCGCTGAGGGTGGGCATGCGCGGGTCGTCCCACCCGCTCACGTGCGATTCTTCTACAAGCTTTATCAGCTTTCGCTTCGATAGCACGGTGTATCTGAGATGAAAGTTAGCCAAGGGAGCGAAAGATGCATATCATGTGTCACCAATCCCCAAAACACCGCAACTCACTTCAAGTTCAACCGGCTGAACTCGATCTGCCGCGGCTGGCACTCGACCAATCCCGTTTTCAGTATCCTCTCGGCGACCCAATCGTACAGCGGCCGGTGGTCCTCGAACTCCAGCGTGCACAGCGAGTGCGTGATCCCCTCCACGGCATCGGCAATGGGGTGCGAAAAGTCGTACATCGGGTAGATGCACCACTCGTCGCCAGTAGCCTGGTGCGATTCGTGCTTGATTCTATAGATCACCGGATCGCGCATGTTCAGGTTCGGACTGGCCATGTTGATCTTCGCCCGGAGGACGTAGGTTCCGTCCGCGAACTCCCCCATGCGCATCTTCTCGAACAGCGCGAGATTTTCCTCGACAGGACGAGCGCGGTGCGGGCTCTCCTTCCCCGGCTCGGTCAGAGTGCCGCGATATTCCCTCATTTCCTCCGCCGACAGCTCGTCGACGAACGCCTCCCCACTCTTGATGAGGGCGACGGCCGCATCGTAAATCAGCTGGAAATAATCGCTCGTTTTTCTAACATTGCCGAACCACGGCCCCTTGTCTTCGTCTTCCTTCTCCAGCGCCTCCCCGCCGGCAAACGGAGCCATCCCCCGCTGGATCCACCGCACGTCCTCCAAAATGCTCTGGACGTACTCCTCCTCCTCTTTGGAGGGGTTGGTGTCGTCCAATCGCATGTGGCACCGCCCCTCGCCGGCGGCGAAGGCGCGGGCCACGGCGAAGTTGAAGGAGACGGCCTTGGCGTGGCCCAGGTGGAGGTAGCCGTTGGGTTCCGGGGGGAACCGCGTGGTGATGGGCCCCTGCAGCGCCGCCGGGGCTTCCTCGGTCGCGTCTGCGGGGGCATCGTCGTCGGATTTTCCTCCCACGTCGAGCAATCCGACGGGGGTCACGCCGGTGGATTGCTCGATGATTTTTGTGATGAAGTTGGGGGCGTAGGCGAAGCCATCGGCAGAGGGAGATGCCAGGAGGATCAGGAGGGCGGAGAGGGCGCGTACCGCGGGCATCGCGGCCGCGTAGGGGCGGCCTGGCGGCGCCATCTTGTTGTGTTTTGTGGAAGGTGAACTGACGTCAGTCAAGTATCGTAGTGGTCAGTCTTTGCAGAAAAATGAACACATCTCTCGCGACTGCACAAACACAAACCACTAGATAACCACGGCCACAAATCCGCCGTCCGCCGAGCGGCTCGGCGGGGCGCAACGATGGTCGCAACTCGACGGACGTCCCGCTCGGGCGACAGCCTCGCCGGCAGCGGTGCCGACGACGCGAGCGCCCGGGGCGCGGCGAGGGGCGCGCCGCCTCCCCCTCCGCCGCCGCCGCCTCCACAACAAGCACTTGGTGCACCCCCTCCAGCCGTCGGAGAGGATGCAGCAGCCAGAGGGGGCATGGCCGCCATCCCCGAGGAGGTGGCGGTGCGCGACGCCGAGAGGGAGCCGCTTCTCGGACAGCAACAGCACGATGCGGTCGAACCCCAACACAACCCCGCGGCGTGGGCGCCACCGCCCGTGCAAGTCCAATACCAATACCTGAACGTGCGCGTGCCCCCCTCGGAGGCGGCCCTCCGTCCCTCCCGCGTGCACCGACGGCACCACCGGCGCCCTCCGCCGATGCCGGGGCAGCGCCCTATGAACAACAGCCGGTCGAGGAGGAAGCAAGTGCCTCCGTCGCATCACGATGGAGAAATCGTGCGAGTGTTGATACCGGCCAATGGATTTGCGTCCGAACGACAGCTTTCCGAGTGCTTGAGCCAGGCCGGCGCAGCAGACTTTGCGGGCGACCGAGGAAGCCGGTGGGAGAGCGATTTTGATGACGATTGCTCGATGGACGAGTACTTCGACGAGCGGGGGGAGAGTCACGTCGCCGGTATGTTCCGCGAGAGCGATCGCGTCTTCGTGCCGCTCTCGGTCGTCTACGCCAATCCCAATTCGTTCGTGGGGGACGTGCTCTGCGTGAAGCGCCCGCCGCCGAAGCCGAAGCGCCCCAGCCTTCGCCCGACGCAGATGCCGGCACGGCCGCGCTCCATCTTCATCACCTTTCTGGAATTGATGGGCGTTGTTTTAGTGCTGCTGATATCGCAGTGGGCGTATATTGTCGTCGACTGGGAGTATGCGGTTGAGGATGCGTTCATCCGAGTGGAATCGATCATCTTTGGATTCCTCAACTTTCCTTTCTGGCTGTTCGACACGCTGATCGATTTTCCACTGCGGGAGCTCTACCGCCACGGACCGTCCGTGATCGGATGGGAGGGCGAGCCCCTCCCTCGAATCTGCGCCCGCGTGACGTACCACGGCGACGAGACATTCTGGAGCCGGAACATCGAGGAGTGCGAACGGATCTACCTGTCGAAGGAGGCGGCGGCCATGCAGGTGCGAAAGCCCATCGTGATTGGATTGCTGATTGTGGTGGCGTTTATCATGGTCAAGTCGGTGGTGGAGGCGCGGGCGCGGGCCCAGAGGCAGAGGATCGATCCCAACATGGTCGAGACGTACAGAGCGATACAGATGCTGACGAGGCAGCTGCGGAGGGCGGCGACTGCCCGATAGACGAATAGATGGATTGATGGCAGCGGCACTTACTTGCAACTTTGCAAATGCACGTCGTCGAAGATGCAGCAAATAGACACGAACGGAGTGAAAGACTGGATAGACAGATTCTGCTGGTATCCTGGTTACTTTTTCTTGCCATCGAGGAGCATTGCACCTTTGAGAGCGGCCAAGCCCATCACCGCGTTGTTGACGAAGTCCATAAACATCAGCAGTGGTTCTATCCAAGGATCGACAAAGTGATAGTAAAAGTTGAACCCGAAGAAGGGAATCATTGCCGATGCAAATGCCCGGAAGGTGGTCGGCGTTGCATCCGAGAATCCCAGCACAGTGCCCACGAGGCATGCTTGCGCGCCGAAGCAGCGGAAGAGCAGCAGAGATAGGTCGTTGATTTGATCTCGCCGCTCGGGGCGGAGTGACATGCGGAGCAGCGGGTCGGGGGCGACGACGCAAAGCAGGCCGGGTAAAAACATACATCCCGCCAGAGTGGCGCGGATGGCGGACGGCCCGGGAGCTGCGATGCCCATCAAGCCGATCTATCGCCGCTTTGTATCAGACGCCGCGCTTTGATACCTGGCATCAGCGCCTTTATGAGGCCCTCTAGCGCTAGCGAGGCCGCCGCGCGGCTCTTGCTGATGCTCTTGCAGTGATGCCACTCTTGTGGTGCTCGAAATCCGCCGAATCGAAAGCGGCCGGTTTGGAGGCGCGGTCGGCATGTTCACGTAGGAACTCTCTTATCCTCTGAACATCGACGAAAAGGAAACGAAGGCGCCTTTCCCTGAGCTCAGAAGCCTCGCGCCTCGTGCGTGTGCCAGGCAATCCTCGCTTCCCACCGAGCCTCTCGGCTGTCTCACAATTGCAACTCGATGGCCGAATTAGGCGGAGCGGGCTCAGCGATCGGCGTGGACGAGATGATGGAGGTGCCAAGCGACTGTCGTGCAAGCGAGGCGGGGCCGCGCGAGAGGTCGCTGCATGTACCCTACTCGTTGGTGGGACGCATTGTGCTGAAGTCACTGCTTGCAAACCCTAGGTTCGATTGTCTCAGTAGCAGTGTAGGCGGCGCGCCGGGCGACGAGTCCTCGTCTGGCAGCATACCGGGTACAATAACGATTGACACATCAAGGGCGATGGCGTCGGATGCGACCGCCGCGACGGACGGCTCGCCCACGTGCGTGCAGAGCTTCAACAAGTGGAGGTGGGCGGAAGCGGAAGGCGACGCCAAGGGATGGCTGGATGTGAACAGCGTCGCCGGCTCGACGGCGGCGGGGTCTCGTGCTCTCGATTCTCCGACCGCTGGCACTTGGCAGCCTCCGCTGGAGTGCGTGAAGGAAGAGGTGCCGGCCGCCGAGTCGTCGTGCGAAGAGGACGACGAGAATCACGAGGTCGAGCTGGAGGATGTACGAGAGATGTTCGAATCTACATCCCGCAGAGGGCTGAAGAAGTTACTGCCACGGGTCAAGATCAACAAGAAGCTCAAGAACTTCGTGTCCTCTCGAAAGGTGAATAGGGACGTGGCGGTGCCAGACGAGGTGTGGAAGATGGTGGAGATTGATCAAGAGCAGTGCAGCACTAGCAACCAGTCGAACGAGGATGATCTTGCTGCCGCGGCCGTCGAGGCGGAGCAGGAGAAGAGATCAGCCAACGAACCAAAGGATGGTATGCCTGGTGCCACCAAGGAAGAAGATGGATCCAGTGTCGCTGGACTAGAAGTGAACGTTGATGATGTGCTGGCCGCTGATAGCTCTATGGCTGAAGTTGGAGCAGAAGGCCGCGTTGATATGATCGATGCCTCGTCGAGGTCAGTTTCCGACCCCTCTGGAGAGCCTCCTCGTGACTTTGGCGAGGAAGAGATGCTTGTGGTAATGCCTGAGGAACATATCTCCAGTGACGATGGGCTAGATGCTGACATTGGTGGCGGACTGGAAGCGGAGAATCCGATTGCCTCCGTTGCTGACGCTGTCGTAGAAGTCGATGGCTTCAGCGCCGTTGATCTGTTGCAAAGATCTGAGCGCGACTCTGCGGCTTCGGAAGTGTCTGGTTCTGGCGAGGAGAACGAGGAAATAGCTGTCGAAGGTGTGGAGTTGTCGTTGGCTGACGTGTATCAACACAGCACCAGTTCTGAAACGCAGCCCGACTTTCGTGAGACTTCATCTCTTGGTGAGGCCAAAGAAGAAATGTCAGATGACAGGACAGACCTTACTCCTGAAAACAAACAGCCGGATGCTGTCGACACAAACGATGATGGCAAAGAGGACGTAGCAGAAGAAGAGCAAGGCTTCGTGGTGACTCTACAGGACATCCATCTGAGTGACAAGAGTATCGAAGAGGATGAATCGCCAGATGAAAAGAGTTGCGATTCCAGTGCTCAGGAAGAAGAGACACATCGCTCGGAAGAGCACAATTCAATAGCGCAGAGCTCCAAGAGAGATGCCTCGTCTGGCCTGGATGTATCAGTGTTTGGCGGCCGCGATGACGTGAGCAAGGCGAGCACGGTGAAAGAGAAGGCGACTGAGAAGATCGAGCCTGCCGCTGAGGTGGAAGAGACGGTAGAGAAGGCCACAGATGATCCATGCCCAGCAACAATTCCGTCCTACAACCTGAGTGCCAAGTCATACAAGTCTGAATCCAAGCCCGGACCAATTGCTCGAAGGAGGAAGATGGATCGTCTTTTGAAGCAGATGTCTTTGAAGAAGCTGCCGGTGCACCAGCGCCTCCAACCGTTTCGCGAGCTTCGCAGCCGCAAGGGCAGCAACGCCAACAAAGCGTCTCTCGGCTCGAAGGAAGTGCTTCTTTCAAGGCAGTCTGATGTCTCAGAGCTCTCGTGTGCTCTGCCTTCTGTCGTTACGGAGGATGCGTCCACGGGTTCGTTTCTAGATCTGTACGTCATGCGGAGCTGGGAGTCTGGTTCAAAGGGCGGCCTCGAGGTTCCAGAGACTACAGCAGTGCCAGATCTACCAGAACCTGAGCCTCTAAGTCCAGCGGGCGCGGAAGAAAGCTTTGCGCAAGAGGGTCCAGATGTCAACGACGACGTTTCTGTCAGAACAGAAAGCGGTGCGGCTTTGCCACTTCCAGCTGCTCCCACCGCTGCTCCCACCTTGGATGCCACGAATACCTCCGACGCGCTTCAAGAAGAGGCTTCACCGATGCCAGCCGACGCTTCTACTGCCAGAGATTGCGATGGCACTCAGACTCCGGCATCGCTGTATTCAGATTGGGGCAGCGTCGCCCCGACACCTCAGTTTTCGAGCCCACTCGACTCGGACTTCCACCCTGACCGTCCCCAGGAACAAGCCGGCGCGCAGAGTCTGATGGACTTCCTTGCTTGCTCGGGATGCGAAGAAGAGAGGAATCGACTCATGCACTGCACGCAGGACCACGAGGAAAGGATCGCACATTACTGCGCACCGTATCTGGACGAGGAGTATACCGTCGGCGACACGTCCGCGGATGAGCACACGATGGCAACGTTGGACACTCTGTCCGTTATTGGAGATGGGGAAAAGTAGATTGATCAGCAAAGTGTACAGCAATAAATTCGTGCTCGTTTTGTGACAGTCTACATCTTTCGGCTCACTCATCGCCGTACTCGCCACACAGCCTTACACAGTAGCTTGCCTCTCTCGAGTTAACAAGCAAGGAAGGTGCCCTGGTTGGTGAGATGTGACACATAGCATGTGTGAGTGCCGCATTGTCACCGCGCACAATCACAACTAACAGCCTGCACAGAAGCGAGGTGTCAAGAAACTTGACACTGCGCCACGCGTTGGTGAACCCTGCTCAGCGGCGTCGGTATCCTGCCGGTCGAGGATCGACCTGCTCCTCATAATCCACTAAGACGGCAGTTGCAGTAGCAGAATCAGAATCGAGCGAGCTCCGCAGCAGTAGACTTGTCCCCATGACTTCAGTGCGCTCCTTCGTCGCCGCCGCCGTTTTCTTAGCGGCGTCGATATCATGCGAAGCCTTCGTCGCGAGGCCCGGTGCAACGAGGCCGATCGCCGCCGAGTTGCACCTCAAGAAGACTGGTGAGTGGTGAATCCATTGCGTCGCCTGGTCTACGTCCTTGCAGCACCATCCTCACTTTCGTTCTCTGACGTTCCCCCATATGTGCTCGACTGTTTCGGATATCGACGACAGTACCCGAGAGAATTGGATTCAGCAGAGGGTCGAAGGAGTCCAACGACCATAGATTATTCCGCATGGAGGACGTGGAGGACATTTTCTCCCGCCGCCTCATTCACTTCGTAGCGCCAGATCACGGGAAGAGTCCCAAGCGAACGGCGAAACCGGTACTCTGGGATCACCACGATTTCGCGAAGCAGCACGAACCTTGAGTGAAATGTTCAGCTGGGAGCTACTCGTCTGTATAATATGATGTGAACTGATGATTGAATGAAGAGGCGCTGGGAAGTCTCATTATTTCTACCGCTTGATTGCTAATTAATGTAAGTTGCTACTGAATGCTAGGTAAATTGCCCGTTGAAGATGGGCTTGGCTCTTCCGTACCGAGCGCCACCCCTGAGCTCGACATCGGCGAGGACGTCTGTTGCAGCTAGCCACGTTTCCATATTGCCCCCGCTGCCCATTGACGCAAGCATCGGTGAGAAGATTTGATGAAACTCCACAACGTTCAGCCGCAGCAGCGCATCCCCTCCTTCGGAAATCAACTCCCGCTCGCCCA
>JALLAP010001052.1:0-18931 GCA_036939355.1 Thalassiosira profunda | reverse complement strand
AGAAGTGGAGGGGGTTGACCCCCAGGGGACCGAGGCCGTCGCCCCACATGGTCGCGGTCGGTCTTCCGCGACGGAAGGTGCACCCACCCTGACCCACCACGCCAACCTCTTTTTTGTCTTTGCTTTCTCTGTTGTGTGGCGTTGGCCTCGAGTGACTTCACGTGACCTAGCTTTCTCGCGATGGCTTGCAAAACTTGTGACCGAATTGTCGCCCCCACCCCCGGCTCTCTATCTCTCTACTTAGGCCCAGCCAACACCATCAACACCGCCGCCATGGACGACGCCATCGACCACGACGACGCCCGGCACCGCCGGGAGGAGGCCGCCCGCCGCGCCAAGCGGCAGAAGCACCGCGATTCCAAATCGCGGGGCCAGTCCGAGAAGGAGCGGAAGCGGCGGGAGCACGCCCAGCGCATCTTGGGCGCCCAGAAGGGGAGCGCGGCCAAGGGCGGCAAGTCCAAGGCCCCTTCGTCCAAATCCCCCTCAAGTGCGGGAGCGGCGGCGGCCGCGGCGGGGGGAAGCTCGGCCTTCCAGCGCCTCTTCCAGGAGCGCGCCGAGGGTTTTAGCGTCCGCCTCCGCTTTCGCAACGCGCCCCCCCGCCCGCCCGTCGGTCCGACCTTCGTGGGGTTGGGATTGGACGGCGAATTGACCGACAAGTGGACCAAGTACAAGGCCCGCAACGCCGTGGAAAGGGCGTACACGTGGAAATTGCACGTGGGGAAGGAGGTCGGCGTGCCGTTGGCGCCGAGCGCGATGGATTGGGAGGGCTGTTACACGGACCCGAATAAGGAGGGNGGAGGTCGGCGTGCCGTTGGCGCCGAGCGCGATGGATTGGGAGGGCTGTTACACGGACCCGAATAAGGAGGGGAACAAGAACGACAAGGAGGGGGAGGAGGGGAAGGCCAAATACGTGGTGCCGGCCTTGGCCCCCGAGGACGAGGCTCTAATTAATTGGAAGGGTGGCATGGGCGACGCGGCCGCGGAGCGATTGCAGCAGCGGCAGGACCGGCGCCGCTCCGCCGCCCGGCTGGCCCTCGCCCAGGGCCACGGGACGTTGTCGGCCACTATCGCCGCCCCCCGCGCCCCCTCCACTTCTGGGGGATCGGGAGCGGGATCGTCGGCCTTTCGGCTCAAGAAGCACCACCTCCAATCCCGCGTTCTGGACGAGAAGACGCCGTTCATGATGAAGAAGACGACGTATTTGACCAACGACGCGACGTCGGTGCACCAGTTCAAGAGTTTGGCCGACGAGAAGAGCCAGCGGGCCAGGGACGTGGATCGGGCGCTCGAGGAAACGCGGGCGAAGAACAGGGAGATGGACGTCATCGAGCGGGGGTTCCAGGATGCCAATGCCGGCGGGGCGGGGAGCAAGGAGGGCGAGGCGACAACTACGAAGAGGGTGCACCCCGCCAAACCCGCCGCGACGCCGGTGTGGGACGTCCCCCTCCTCCCCGACGCGGCGGCGTGGGGACAGACGTACGCGCACGTGGTATTGGACAATCCCCCCAGGACCGTCCCGCGGCGGGGGAAGACGGCGGGAACGGAGGAGGGTGGCACCGTTGGCGCGGAACTGTTCCGGCCCCAGCACCTCGGTCGGGCCATCGTCACGGACGTGGCGAAGCAGAAGGACACGGCCCGCATGGCGTGCACGGTGTGGGTGCCCCAAACGACCGCGGGGGAGAAGGCAGCGTTGGGGTCGGAGGAGTCCGCCCCGCCGCCCGCGAAAAAGTCCAAGTTGGGCCGTCCCTACGCGGCACTGCAGCGGTACGACCTCGACGTGACGCCGCTCCGCGATCCGTCCGATCCCCACGTCCAGTACGTGTGGATCGTCGATCCCGCCGGGGGGCGGGCGGGGTACCACGCGGTGGGGAGTCGGGTGCAATTGTCGACGGGACGGCCGGTGGTCGTGGGACGCGCGGCGGGGGGCGGGGAGGGCGGGGAGGCGGCCGCGAATCGGAGTTACGTGGCGCATCGGGCCCTGGGGGCGGAGGANGGGGGGCGGGGAGGGCGGGGAGGCGGCCGCGAATCGGAGTTACGTGGCGCATCGGGCCCTGGGGGCGGAGGAACGGAAGGCGATGGAGGTACGGAGGGCGGCGGTCGATGTGGATTTGGCCGCGAAGCACGGGCTGGTGGAGGAAGACGACGACGAGGACGAGGAGAAGGGGGGTGGGGCGACTGGGGAGAAGGAAAAGGAGGGTGCGGAGGTGGAAGTGGACGCTCCTTGAACACCTCCATGCACACAATATTGCAAATTGTGTTTGTTGGGAGGGTCTTTCTCTTCCAATTGTATTTGCAGCATACCTTTTATGAAGAGCAGCGTCGTTAAAGGTACACATACTTAGTGAAACAAATCGGCGCTCCTTTCGCGAACTTACTGAGATCCCATCTTCCTGCATGCAAGAAGGCTCCAACTCCAACCTCGCCTCGCCGAGATTTGCGACGTGGTGGAAATAGGCCGCATGCAGAATCTCAGAAGCGAGGAGTTCTCAAGACTGGTTTGTCAATCCGCCCAGAAAAATCTGGTGATTGGAAATCGATTGATAGAATGTAGTAAATTATTGCAAATCAGATGTATCCTGGGAATTAGAGGATAAACCAGTCTTATGCTTCGAACACCAACTGCCCTCAACTCTCTAGCTCTCCGCCGCAGCATAACTCGTCCATATTCTTCTGCGTTGCTGATGCCCGCCTGGTGAGTGTGTTGGGTAACCGGCTGTGCTTGCTGGCGTGGGCGTGGGCGTGGGCGTGGGCGTGGATGCGATTGGACCGGAGTGGGGATGCGGCGGCGGCGGGAGCCGCGGGAGGATGGCATGTCACTGTATCGGATGCGACAAGTCACTTGTCATCACACTGTTGGAACCCGATCTTTCGTCTTGGCTTGCCCTTGCTTGCCCAAGCTAGCGCATGGCTGGGGGCGGGCATGGGTCTCTGCTTGCTGCTGGCGTGGGCGTGGGGCGCGGCGAGGCTCGGAGGAGGCGTCGGCGCGGCGGTGGCGAGCTCACATCGCCTTGGGACGATGCGAACCATTTGCACCCGGTTCGCATCGACGCTCCCGCGGCCGTCGCTTGCCCTGGCGCCGCGGCGGCCTCACGCCCCGCCGTCCCTGGTTGCTGCTGGCGTGGGCGTGGGGCGCGGCGAAGAGAAGGAGGCGATGCGGCGGCGGCGATGAGAGCTCGCAGCCTCGGGACGATGCGGACCATTTGTGCACCCAGTTCGCATCGACGCTCCCGCAGCTTGCTCGCTGCCCCGCCGCCCTCGCCTCCCCCCCCCCCCCGCACGGTCGGGCAATGGGGCCGCGGGCCCCGCGCACGGCCGCCTTGGGCGCGGCGGCGGCGTTGCCGCGCCCGCACGATGACGATGCGAACCATTGTCGCCGTCGCCATGTCTCAGCTCTTCGCCTGTCTGCACATGTTCGAACTGCCCCGCCGCCGCGTGCCGCGCGTGTTGCCTCACACAACGCATCATCATCATCCTTGTTGCGAGTTGTCCGCTGCTTCGAATTTGATATGTTTCATCTACTACATACTTGCTCAACCGTGCTCTACTCTGCCCTGCTTACAGAACCTATCTCCCTCAACGGAAGGGATTTCTAACCCGTCAATATGAAGACCTCTCATGCCATGGCGGCGGCCCTCTTCGGCGGGCAGTCCAAGCTATTCCTCAAGAAAGCAGCTATTGTCCTTTTGGTTGCCTCCGCAAGTAATCCGGCTGCAGCGGTGGACACCTCGATCCTATCCATCGAGGATTCCAAGTTCTCCATCCTCATCGATGCGCAGGAGAAAGGGGATCCCACCTGCACCCCCGGCAAATCGACCGGCCTCGCCTCGCTCAAGCCCGCCTTCGTGACGTCCCTCAAGGCCAGCGCCGGCGTATCCCCCTTCTCGCTGTACGAGAACGAGGGCGCTGCCGGTGCCGTCGTCCAGACGACCTTCGTCACGAGCACCACGAGCCGGCACGTGGATCGACTCCCTCCCAACGAGGATGGGGTCCGCCTCCCGGTCCCCGAGGGCGACCTCGTCACGCTCGTGCCCCTCGAGACGAACGACGACGCCCACTTCGACGTGGAGAACAAGTGTTTCTCCATCAAGAAGGGGCAGTTCATCCACTTCGAGGGCGGCCTTCCTCACCGCACGGTGGTGGAAAGCGGCACCGTCAGCCTCCTCGGCCCCTTCCACGTGATGACCATGAAGAGTGTTGGTGGATCAAGTGATGTCTGTGGAGACGGGACCTGTTCGTCTACAGAGGACAGTTACTTCAACTACTGTCGTCGCGACTGCTGTGGAGACGAGACCTGTTCGTCTACAGAGGACAGTTACTCCAACTACTGTCGTCTCGACTGCTGTGGAGACGGGACCTGTACGCCGGTGGAGTCGTCCGGGATCTACTGCTTCGACGACTGCTGTGGAGACGGGACCTGTTCGTCTGAGGAGAAAATACCCCGAAACTACTGCTTCGACGACTGCTGCTCCTCCGAGAACTATGAAAGTGAGATCTGCTGCGGCAACGACATCTGTGAGACCAGCGAGGACACCAACGACTTCTACTGCGCAGAGGACTGCTGCGGAGACAGTATGTTCTACCGCGCCGACTGCTGCGGCAACGGCATCTGTGAATCCGAGGAGTTTTGTTCTTCTGGTGGTCGTCAGCTCCGCGGGGGGCAAGGCAGTCGGTCTCTTCACTCAGCCTGCGACATAGACTGTTGCACCGAACCGCCCACCAAGAACCCCACGGAGGCGAGTGCAATCTCCCTCGATGCGCGCGCTTGCAAGCGTCCGATTCCCTCGCTCAATCTCTCACGCATTCATGTGCTTTCTATTGCTCGCAGTCTCCCACGAAGAATCCGACCGAATCGCCGACGAAGAACCCCACCGAATCGCCTACCCTCTCTTGGTGCCCTGGCGACTTCGGCACAGACTTCTGTCTCCGTTACGACGAGTGCGTCCAATGCACCACCAACGACGAGCTTCCAGGCTGCGTGTACAATCACGAAGTAGGTGGAGGCAAATGTTCGCTGCAGTGCATTGGTTGTGGGGGCACCTGCGGCCTCGAGAACGCCGAGGGCAAGAACAATAACGAAGGCAAGCCCAAACCTCTTCCTGGGTGCGCTTCGCAGCAGACTTGCGTGAACCAGGACGTATTCCAGGCCTGCGATTAAGGAGCATACCGGCGTGTGCTTCCAGCTACAATTTTATGTTGATAAGAGGTATTATGCAGGCCAAGAAACCCCATAAAAAGCAGAACACGTCCAAGCGACGGAATAAGCGAACCAGAAAAAAATAGTGATGAGGCGAAGAGGCGGGCCCAGATGCGAGCAACACGACGGGCTCTCTCGCCAAGAAGATCGATGTAAAAATACCCCGGGGTTTTTGTCGAACTTTCCCCAGCGTCCGGAATTGCCTTTCTACGGGTTAGGATCATAGCCTGCACTAACTCGTAGTGGCAACCATTTAGGCGCAAACCTTGACACTTCGCTTCATCCGAATACCTCCCATCTCTTGTCGGGCCGGCGATATCAAGCCTCGCTTCTGCCATCGATCACGTCGCTTTGTCGGGAAAACAAAATCACAGTCGCTCTGGGAAGCAGCGGAGGGCAATGCTTCTTCGGAAAGGAACCAGAAGTAATGGCGTTTTGTGGATATGACGCTGCGGATATTTCTATTTTAGAGCGAGATATGCCACCACACACTATCTATAATCTGGCTGTTGTTCCGGCTCGGCGCCAACGAACCACGGGTGATCCTTGCACACATTTTCGATCTTCGACAGTGTCGGGTAAAGGCCGCAATCGACTCCGAACATTCGAGCATTGTACAATTGCGGCACCAGACACACGTCCGCGAGCGTAGGGCCGTGCGATCCAATGGCGAACAGACCGGCACTCTCGCCCGTCTGAGAATGACAGGCAGCCAACAGCGTCTCGAGCGAGGACAGGCCCTTCTCCATGGCCTGCCGTCGAAACTCGTTCCCCTTTCCGGCGCGTATGTTCTCAATCGCATCGACGACTGCGAAATTCTGCAGGGGTTGGATGCCCGCATTGACAATCTCGGCCACTTCCTTGGCCTTGGCCCGCGCCACAGAATCGCGGGGGAGCAGTTGGCCGCCTCGATCCGGAAAGGCCGCCTCCAAGAACTCAATGATGGCAAGGGATTGCGTGATTTGCACTGTTGTTCCGCTTTCGGCATCGGCAAACTCGAGCACCGGAACTTGTCGCATCGGATTCTTCGACGCGTACTCTTCGTCGGTCTGTGCATTGTTGAACAAGTCCACGGGCACCACCTCGCACTCGATGCCCTTGGCCGCCAGGGCGATGCGCACTCGCCACGTGCACGTGGATCGCCAGAACCCGTACAGCTTAAACTGACTGTACCTCAGTTGCGGCGGCGACTCCGTTGCACTCTCCCTCCCCGAATCGTAAGGAAACGGAATGGCCGGCAGCACCCGCGCCGCGCACTGGCCAAAGCCCACCCGCCCCGTGCCCTCCTTCTCGCACCATCCCTCCATGATTACGGCATCGCCGTCCTGCAAGAACCGCCGCGTCCCACCCCCCTCCAACAGAATCTCGCGCGTGCCCTTCCAGCTCAGCTCGAGCATGCTTCCGAAGCTGTTGTGTTCTTTTCCCGAGATGGTCCCCGAGGCGAGCAGATCTCCGGGCCGCATGGGACAGCCCGTCACGGAGTGGTGGACGAGCTGCTGCACCGACGACCAGTACATGTTCCTCAGATTGGACTGGCAGATTTGCGTGGTTTGGGCCGTCGCCTCGGGCTGCAGCGACACCGAGAGTGACACATCGTAGCTCCCATAGTCGGGATCCCGCAGATACTCCAACGGCGTCGGATCCGTCCCCTCTCCTCCGCTTCCTCCCACGTCGATCCCCTCGCTCAACGCCGTCCCTCCGCCGAAACTCGCCCCGCCCTGCACCCCCGCGCTCGTGTTGCACCGGTGCGGTTCCAGCGCCATGGGCGTCACGATCCACGTGCTAATCGTCGTCGCGAAGTTCTTCGACGTGAACGGGCCGAGCGGGACGTACTCCCATTTCTGGATATCGCGGGCCGACCAGTCATTCATCAGTACATATCCAAAAATGCGATCCTTCGCTTCCGCAAGGGTCAGCGGCCTCCCGCCGTTTTCGTTAGAGTCGTTGTTGGTTGGGCCGCCCACGAAGAAGGCCACCTCGAGCTCAAAGTCCAGCAACCGGCACGGCCCGTACGTACTCCCCTGGGACGGATCGGCGGCGTCTTTTTGCAATTGCCCGCACGGCCGGCGGACCGTGCCCATCCTTCCCTCGCCGCTATCCCCATCACGAGTGGCACCGCAGTATGTGCTGGGGTAGACGCTGCTCCCCCGGCCGTGGTAGCCGATGGGCATGTGCAGCCAGTTGGGCTGCAATGCGTTGTCCTTTCCTCTAAACATGATCCCGACGTTCGTGGCGTGCTCGCGCGAGCTGTAGAAGTCGGTGTAATCCCCGATGGCCGCGGGGAGGTGGAACAGGGCCTCGGAGAGGGGACGGAACGCCTGGCTTCGCAGCGGCACGTTGTCGCGGAGGCGGGGGTCTGCGGAGATGTCCCCACTGTCTGCATCGAGGAAGAGGCTTATGAGGCGGTTCCGCACGGCCACCCACACCTTCTTCTCGCAGGCCATGAAGTCGTTCAGCGACGACCTCGAGAAGGCGACGCGTGGGTGAAAGTCGACACCCAAATCGTCCAGCAGCCCCGCCTCGGATAGCAACTGCAGATCGACCGCGTATGTGCCAATGGCGGTGCAGCACCGCGGCGTCGAGGGAGCGATGGACGGATGGCACGCATTATTGGATGCATAGCCCTTGTTCTCTTGTTGGGGGAAGGAGCACACGCCGAAGGGGATGTTGTCGATGCTGAAGTCGCAGCCGGGAGGGACGTCCACCCACGACGATCTCTGCGCGGCCATAATGATGATTGGATGGCTGCCAATTTTCGATTGTGCCGCGTGGCGACGTTGAGGAATGGGCGCAAATGCCAGCGTGGCCGTGGATAGCAACGAAGAGGTGATGATGAGGTCGAGGAGGGCGACGATGAGGGCGAAGGTGACACCAAAGAATGTCCGAGGCATGTATTGCAATATTGCAGATCGCCTGGTGCAGCGGGCGTTGAAGGCTCGCGTCGCCGATGCTGCCTATTCACGCCGGGCTGGCGGCCCTCGTTAGTTGTCACTGCCTGGCGCGGGCTTGTTCTGCGGCGGTCGTCGACGTAGTCGTCTCCTCTGTTCTCTGTCGTCCGTCGTCCGCCTTGCTTTTTGAGTTTTGAGAGAGGAGACTCATTCATTGAAAGATTCTTCGCCAAACTATCGCGCATTACTGTCATCGCTAAAACGCACTTCCTTCCTCCGCCCAGCAAACAAAGCGAGCACCTCCAGCCAGGAGCAGCCAGCCCTCGCCGAGCTGAGGAAGCAAATGAGAGCCGCGGCAGAGGAGGCAACAAGGGCGACGGCGGGGCAAAGCGGGTGAGTGGGTGGATGGTTGGGGGTGCACCAGTTGCGGCGTTGGTGCAGGGGGGCGATCTTCGGCGTGCGAGTTCAACTCGAGCTCGCATTCGATGCAGGCACCAGGGGGCTGTTCGCATACCTCCTGGCTGCCGATAGGTTGTCAAGGAATGCCTTTGATTTGCAAATCGACAGCGTTCTCACATATGATGTGGTTTACAGATGAACTATGAATGCGCAGAAATGTTGGCGTCGTTCGAAACGGTCCAAACGACGGATGCTGCCCTCTAGCACTTCGTCGAATGCAAGGTGGCTGGCCTTGCTGCTGCCCCTGCTGTTGGTGCTCCTCTTTTCTTCGGCGGACGACGGTGCCTCCTTGTCGCAACGAAAGCTCTCCAAACGCCACCGCAAACACGAATTGGAGGAGCCCATCGATTACACTGCCTATTCTTGCGACGCCCTGCACCACCTCCAGACGAAGTACCCCGCGCGGTTCGATCGGTGCGAGTTCGCCCACACGTGCAACGACGGCGAGGGGATCATCTTCCCAAGCCTCTTTTGCGACGATGGATCGAGCAATCAGCATACCCGGAGGTCTCTCCTGTTGGCCTTCCTCGGGCTGGTCTTGCTGCTACTCTTCCGCCTGCTTGGGTCGACGACCGATGAGTTCTTTACACCCGGATTGGAGATGTTCTCGCTGCAGCTCGGGTTGCCCCCGAGGTTCGCGGGCGTGACGCTCCTCGCGCTGGGGAACGGAGCGCCGGATGTGGCCGCGACGATGAACGCCATTCTGGGCGACGAGCGGAAGGGGTACGAGATGGCATTAGGGGAGCTCACAGGAACGTGCATGTTCGTGACGAGCCTGATCCTGGGGGCAATTGTCATGTTGAGCAGCAGTGCTACGAAAAATGGAGAGGACACTGATGCTGATGTCAACGGGAAGAAATCTAACGACGAAAAGAGCAGGGGCGAGAAAGAATCCGGTGGGGTCCCGTGCCGAGGGCCATTGCTACGGGACATAGCCGTGCTGATTCTCGTGTGCGCTGTATCCATGTCCTATTTGAAAGCCGGGGTGGTGGACTACGGATTTGTCTACACCCTCCTGGGGATGTACGGCTCCTACGTCCTTCTGGTGCTATGCGCAGACACCTATCACGTCTTTTACCATGCCCCGTCGATTGTGAGAACGCAGAGCAGAGACGGATTCATCAGCATGAACGAGATGTGTGACGAGGAGGAAGATGTCTTTTCGACGGGTGACGTGGAGAGACCTCCCTTTGTCCCGGACGAGCAGACTCCTTTGGTTGCTGAAAAGACGTCCATGTTTCGTCCTCAGCGTCCTCGAAGCGACAGCGCCCCTCCGATTCGACAGTGCAAGCGGCATCCTGCCCAGAATCTCTGCCACCTCAAGTCGATGCCCGTACACAGCCATTCGATCCGCGATACGGTCATTGAGGCCATGAGCAACTACAGCTGCCACGAGGAGGGGCCGCTCGAAGGCACCGCGCAAGATGAAACGCAAATTAGGAGATCTTCCTCCGATGGAATGCCAACCTCGCTCAGTGATCACGGCGCGAGGGTGTCAGGGGGCGCTGGATGGGGGCCCATGCAGTCCGATGGCACAGAGGTGGGCATTCCTACCTTTCATCCGCGACACGCTGTGCATCCGCATCACGGTCCTGGAGGACTCCTGTTTCTTCGGAGCCGATCAGCAGGGGGCGGATCCTCGCCTGCCTCGGGACGGAGAACGTCGTGGAGGGACGAGGAAAAGGAGGAGAGAGAAGAAAAAAAGAGAGGGTTGAGGAAGTCGTCGTCTGCAGATGCATCGTCGTCCACGGCAGATTTATCGGCGACAGCCTCTCCCACGAGGAATGCACAGCGTCCACCAGCAGCGATGCAAGTGACGACGGGGTCTAGCCATGCTGGAGATGCTGCTCGTGATTCCGACGAGGAAGGAGATGGTATCAGCAGGCCAAGCAGCTGGGGAGAGGCGTGGTCAAGCAACGCCCAAGAGCTTGTGGACCATTGGAGTGATTTCTTTGCGGACATCTATCGCAACGAGGAGAACAGTGTCCTCGATGTGATCTTTCTTACTGTGGAACTGCCATTCACGATCGTCCGAAAGGTGCGTGTGCTGCATACGATGTGATCTCGTGCAAACGTTGTTCTTTCCAGCTAACAACTATGATGTCTTTCTCTTGCAGCTGACGAACCCGGTCCCGTGCGACGGCTACTATTGCCGGCCCATGGTAGCCCTCTCGGTTGCCCTTTCTCCCGTTTGGGTGTGGTGGTATTTCTTGGAGCAATTCGACGCGAATATCTATTCCTCCTCTGTTGGATATGCTGTCTCGGCGATAACGTTGATGACGGCTTTGGCTGTGATGCGATATTCTCCCGATGGCGAGGGGCCCATGGATGTTTACATGGTGATACCACTGACCCTGTACGGCTTCTCCATTGCGGCCACGTGGCTGGACTCCATCGCCGACAAGCTCGTGGACCTCCTCGACTTGTTTGGGATCCTATTGCAAATTCCTACTACGGTGATGGGCCTCACTGTTCTGGCTTTCGGGAACTCGCTGCAGGACCTTGTGGCGAACGTGTCGCTGTCGAAGAAGGGACTATCGACAATGGCTACAACGGCATGCTTCGCGGGGCCGATCTTCAACTTTTGCGTTGGAATGGGATTTGGCTTCTGGACGTTGCTGAAGAGCACTGGGAAAGATCACATCCGTGTCGAACTCCCACGAAATATCGCAACCGGGTTCTGGTTCACCATCGCCAACTGCGCATTAATTGTATTCACCGGCGTGGTGATAGGAAGGGGGGTGATTGGGCGTTCGTACGGCTATGTGGCTTGCGGCCTGTACTTGGTCTACATTATCGTGGGATGTAACATTTAGAGTTTTGTCATTCTGTATCCAGATTGTTATGAAATACCCCCCGGCGAGACCTCCATTCTTTCCTCGAGATTGTCTTCAGCGTCGGCATGCTTTCCTAGACAGGCGCCACGAGACGTGCTGTTCTTCTCCTCTGGCTGAGCCAGATTTCAAAAGAAATCAATATTCGAACAGTTCAAAAATACAAATGCTCTGTCGCCAGACGCCCCTTCACCACCACTGTCCTCACTTCTCAACATGGCCCCGCAACGACTGGGCGTGGGCAAAAATCGCAGCGGCCCGCTTCCCATCGAGGTGGCAGACGCTAGGCATGACGTCATCGAGAGGCTTCGCCTCCACATTAAAGAGGTCGACCAAGGGCCGGATGGTGATAGACTTTGGAGAGAGGCGTGGGCAGAGATTTGTGAGAATGAGAAGAGGGACCCAGTCCTGACGAGGGACTCCACCTACCAGTGCTTAGATGGCACCGTGTCGACTTACACTAGCCGACTGGGGAAGTGTCAGAATGCTGCTCGCAGGTGGTATTTGAGAGGAACGGACGGCAATGACGCCACTCCTCACACTGGCCGCAGCTTCACCTCGCCTCGGGCGCGGCCGACCAACGTCCTTGCGACATACGTAGCGGACATCGAGACGGCTCTTGCCGAGAAGCATCCGGTCCAACTTGCCCTTTCCAACAGCCTTGGACGACTTCAGTGCGACCTCGTGAAGCCTGAGCACAAGAAAGACGCGGAGAAGTCTCATCACAACCAAGTCTACGTGAAGGAGAAGCGGCGGCTGGATTTGGAGGGCAAGGTGTGCAAATGCGACGAGTGCGAAGCATTTCCTCTCGGCCATCCCATGCGCGACATTCTTCTCATGGATATTGACCACGATGGGCTTCTGGGGCCCATTCTGAAGGCGTATTATGACAACCTGAACCCAAGCGAGATCCGAGATCAAAAAGTCATGGACGCTCAGCATCGCGTGTTCGCCCTCCGATGCGATGGAGGTCACGTGAAAAAGGAACGCTCGAGGATTTCCCTCATTGCAGCCAAAGAATTGCCGAACATCAACGCGGCCGGCACTCACACACATTGCGCGCAGGGCCTGGTCACCAAATATCAAGCATTGGTCGCGGCCACACTCGTTCGCACCAATGGACAATGCCCTTCCTCTGGCGTGACCATTCACGAGAAGAATACCCAGATCCTTCACTGGCACCACCCAACCGGCCAGCGTCCAGCTCTCGTGACGCGTGGTGCCGATAAAGCTGCGCTTGTGGTCGACATGGGCAAGCATAATAGCGTCGGTAACATCGGGAGGGACTCCTGGAACAGCAATTATGCCCAGTTGCTCTCTCGCGAGATGGCGGTCTCCTTCCCAATGATTGGGAAGCATCACGAGCTCTTCCATATCATGGAGAAGCGGCGGGTCATCTGCGAGCAGAACGGCGCCGAGTTTCCGTGGACAGAGAGCAACGGCTGCCTCGTCATTTCGCTGAAGGACGTGCCTGAACTGGAGGTGGTGCTGGGCGATCTCTCTGACAAGGAGATCGAAAAGTTCGCCGGCGTTGAAATCGCCAAGTGGGACGAGGACGGCCAGCTTCTCAATGCTCCCAAGCCGCCAGTCAAGAAGAAACCCAACTCCATTGGCAGTGTTTCGTCTGTCTCTCCGGAGCAGCCTGCATCCAGCTGTGAGTCTGATTCGTCTCCATCACACATCGGCGACATTCAAAAGCGTTTGCAGAGGTCGATGGGCGATGATGAATTGAGCGACGAGCAGCGCCGCGAAACAATGACAGACAGTCTTTGTTTGCTAGGAGATCCCTCTCTCCGCCTCCAGTCTCCCTTAGCTCGTTTCCTCTTTGACCAAGTGAGGGAGTACGGATCTCTGACCAACATTCTCGCGCGCCTCTCGCGGCACGACGACCTCTATGTGGCCAACCAAGCTTCTGCGGCGATAGGCAACTTGCTTTTGAGCGCCAACCGTAGCAGGGAGCCGCAGATTTCGCGAAGTCTCGTTGACGTCGTTGCAAAAGAGCTTGTGCCACAGACTTCGAGAGAACGCATGGAAGCTGAACTGTTGTATTGGAAGGCAAGGAAAGAAGCAACGGCTCGTCACATCGCCGAGGCCAATGAAAGGAAGGCCGCCAGCGAGAAGAGGATGAGGGAGACCGCGGTGGCGCCCCTGAAGATTGATCATTCTCTGTACGAGCCCCAGGCCAAGCAGCAACGCCCGCTCGGAAGGATCGACATCACCGCCAACGACTTGGCCCCTTCGCTGACGCTCGCATCTGGCGCCGTCACTTCCCAATCTGGAGGTCTCAGCTTTTCCGTCACGTTGTGCAATGACTTCCGCTTCCAATTCCAGCTTCAGTGCAGCGACCCGCCCCAAGCCGTTGAGATCGATGGTATGATGCCCTCGTCTTTGGAGCAAAATCTGGAGAGCGTCCCCGCCCACAAGCTCGACGCATTCATCGACAAAAAGGTCGAACAGGGCAACTGGCTCATTATTGCAGCCAAGATTCGAGTGGAAAGGTCCGAGTCCGACTCCGACCGAAAAGCCTGCAGGGCCTTCTGCAAAGAGCACCACGACCGCGTCGCCTCTGTGAGAATCACTGGCGGCCTTTACGTCTTCTTCGTTGGCCCGGATCTGCAGCAGCAGTGCCGCTGCTTGGAAGGAAAGACGAGCAGGAGCGGGTGCGTGATGGCGGTGGTTCTGAAGCTGCAAAACAGGAAGTAGACGAGGGATCTTCTCTGGTGCCGTTGGGGCCGAGGAGGAGTCCAGTAGATTGCACTTTACTTCAACAGTTGCTGTTTGTCGAGTCATCATTTGCGCAATGCCTTGCCTCCAGATGTTTGCTCGCTATTTGCCGCGCACTCTCTAGTCGTGAGCCAGGTCCAAGACGTTGAAGCAGTACCGCTGCGCTCCATTCTCAGCCTGCTTCAGCGACGCCATCACGGTGAAGGCCTGGTCGAGAGGATGGTGCAAAAGGGGTAGACGAAGACAGAGTTGTGTAGGATGTAGCTTGCGGCGGTGGGTTTGTCTCTAACTTATCGGCCGGTGCACTTGACTTCGTGGGCCTTGGCCTCTGCAAGGTTGTCGAAGCAACATGAGCGACACTTGTCACACTCCCACACCTGTACCAGATCATCGCTCGCGGGCGACCCGGCGTTGAGAGCGGCCTCTGTACTCAGAGTCCATTGCAAATGCATGCTCAGCAGTCAATCAGGTCGAATCGGCTTCGTCGGAAGGGGCGTCGTCTGTGCTTTCGGGTTCGCTGGACGCCGATAAGATGGAGGACGGTCGGTCGTCTCCGAATGCCTCCCGAGTAATGTCGAAGGCCTCGTCTTCCTCTGCCCCTTTGGATTTCTTCTGTGACGTGGTTTCAGCTAACGATGATAGCGACGGCCGATCTGGGTATGGGTCACGAGTCAGCATGCTATCGGGCGCAACTGCTGACATGGATGCCCGGCCCACGAAGTCGCCAGTCGAATCGCGTTGCGTTGGTGCGCCCTCATCCTTCTTGGCAGTAGACGCCTTGTCTTCAGCCAACCTCGCCGCAAGCCTCTCGTCGACGAGTCGATTCTGCTCGGCAATCCAAGCTTCGGTCTTTTCTAGCTCCGCCCTGGCTTTATCGATTGTGGCATCGGGTTTCTCTGCAGCTGTGGTTTCTTTGGCATCGGTAGCCACGTCTTCCTTCGCATCAGCGTCCTCGGAGTCCTCGCTGCGTACAGATCGCAGCAAGGCCCGTCGATGACCGCTTTTCATGAATTGCAGGTCGTCTTCCGTCAGCCCCTCCAAGCTCTCCAGCGAATCAAACCCATCTTCGAGCATAGACTGAAAGTAGGAGATGGCGTCCTCCTCTTGCAATTTGGGGAGGTGGCCCAAGAGCCACCACATCACCTGCTCGAAGGACGACTCCTCGTCTTCTTTGTCGTTGGACTTCGTGCCGACTTGGCCACTGCTGCCAGACGCTGGCGCAGCAGACCCTGATCTGCCTTTCGAAGCTTTATTGGCGTCTTTGACAGCGGAGGTAGCGCGCTCCAACCGTGCCATCCAAGGCGATCTCGTGATGTCCATAAAGGGCTCCTCTGTCGAGGGGCCTACCGATTTCCTCTCTTTCGTCATTCGCATACGGCCAAAGTCTGACATCTCCTCCTCTCCAACTTGCTTTCTCCCGTTCGATCGTCGACCATTATCGGGCAAGGGTTCCGTGGCAACCTCAAACTCGTCCTTCACATTCTTCTCCTCGGGAGGAATGTCGCTGCTGCGCTTGAACCTTTTGCCACTGTAGTTGGACGACTTCATGTCCACGCCCGATTGGAACACGCGAGGCTTGTCCAGAAATGGCTGGCTGGCAGTGGCAGATGCCTTCTTCAGGTCTCTGGTCAGCGTAGACGAAGATCTCACACTGGTGGAGGGAAAAGTGTTCCCCGCCGGCGAGGACCTCTTCTTCACTGCGCCGGGCGCCGAAGATAGCATCATGTCGAGACTGTCGGCAAACGCCGGCGGGGTATCGAGGAACTTCTCGCCGCTTTTCACGGCAGTGGGATCCCTCCACGCGGCAGTGGTGGCAGCGGCCTTTGCTTGGGATCCACGCGACAACTTTCCGGAGAACCGATGCACATCTAAGAATTCGCTGCTCGGCGATGAACTGCCGATATCCTTCCTCTGCGGATGGCCCCGGAGACTCTTCCCATCGGTCGAGAAGTTGTGAGCAATGTTTCTGTAGCTCTCGTCGTTGGAGGAGGTCGATCCGCTGCTTGGAGACGAGCTGCCAATCTCCCGCGCCTTTGGATGGTCCCGCAGCGAGGCCGTGTCAGTCGAGAAATTTTGAGCAATGTTCCTGTAGCTCTCGTCGTCGAACGTTGGAGTTTCCCGCCTCGCAGTGTGGGTATTGACCAAAGCGGCGGGCCGCTCCTTTGGAAAGTTCGACATGATGTCCATGTAGGAATCATCTCCCTGCGCAGCCTTGCTGGCCTGCTCTTTGCTTTCGCCGTACGAGCCGGATGTTGTCACGCGATCCTTCTTCGTTCCAGTGTTGACTAACATCGACGGTCGCTCTGCTGGAAAGCTTGACATGATGTCCATGTAGGAATCGTCCACCTCACGCGCAGGACTAGCGGACTGCTCCAGGATCTCGCCGGACCTCGGCTCTGCTTTGGTCTCCCTCTCCGTCCCGGTATTCACCAACGCCGAAGGTCGCTCCTTGGAGAAATTCATCCTAATATCCGTCGATGAGTCATCACTAGTGGGCGCCGACCGCTTGCTCTCCTCGTACGTTCCCGACGTCGTAAAACGGCCCCTCTTCGCGCCGGTATTCACAGAGGCCGAGGGCCGGTCCTTGGGAAACTGCGACAGTATATCAAGGACGCTGCCGTCGTCGGCATCCCCCGGAGTTCTGGTCCAATTGGGCGCACTTCTTCCGGACGCCGGCCGAGGAGGAGGCCGGCTGTTCATGTCCGACCTTTCATCTTCGCTGAAGGACGAGCGCCGCTCGGATCGAAATCTTTGGTACAACTCGGAAGCTCTGTTGTTCATTTCCGATTGATCGCTCTCGTCGGATGCCGTTGCACCGGCAGTTGGGGCTTCAGATTTGGTGGCACTTTCACTTCTTTTCGGAGGAGGCCTGTCGTTCATCTCGGACTTTTCGCCCTCCTCGAACGCCGAGGCATCGGGCGGCCGCCCTTCGGGGAACAAGTTTTGGGTAATGTCAAAGGCCGCGTCGTCGCCACTCCCTGCTTTGGCGCCGGCGCTCAATTCGGTCTTCGTTCGGGCCGGCCGGGCACTGTTGGCGGGCCTTTTTTGGGGGGGGAGCGTCGTGGACAGAGATTGGGATCGCGCGGGAAAGGAACTGCGGGTAATGTCCCAGCAGTCTTCGTCGATGCACTCCTCCTCGGATCCACCGCTCCGTTCTGCTCGAGTGGCGTTCACCGCCCGGTTGGTGGGCGGCATCGTCGTGGACAGAGAGAGGCTCTCTCGCTCTCGAATGTTGTGCTTGGTGATGTCCACGTACTCGTCGAGGTCCGCGTCCGAAAGCGGGCCGTCCTTTTTGGAGGCGGAGGAGCCCACATACTTCCCTCCTCCTTTGTTCGTCGGGGGCAGGGTGGTCGACAACGACCGAGCGGCAGGCCGCTCCTCGAAGAAGCCGTCGTCCAGCGCCATGTCGCCTCCCGCCTCCCACAGGTCCTTCACAGAGGGTGGGGCCCGGGCGTCGTCCACGAACTCGCCCTCGTCCTCCTCCAACGCGGGCGTCTTGGCCTCGACGATCGTCCGCTCCCGCCGCTCCTCCTCGGCGCTCCGGGCCGCGCGCCTCTTGTGGAAATACCGCTCGATGTCCTCGAGCCGCCGCTCCTCGTTCGATTTGCGGACCGGCGTGCCGTCCTCGCCGGCCGCTCGCTGCTCGATGTCGCCTCGCACTTCCTCCTGCATCCGGCGCTGTCGATCCTCCCTCTTATCTGCTGCGAGCTTCGCCCGCCTCTGGAATTCCTCCACCCGCTTTCGCTCCTTGCCGTCGGTGGGAGGTTTTCCCTTCTCGAGTAGGTCCTTGCTCATGGACCGGTAGCGCGCGGTCACGTCGTCCAGCGGATCGTCCCCCGCCTCGATATTCCTTGCCGCGACGGCCTTCCTCCGGGCAAATTCGCGCTTCATCTCCTCCAGGCGCCTTGAGCCCTTGTCCCGCGCGCTCCCGTCCTCCAATAGGTCCTTGCCCATGGATTGATATCTTGCCGTGAGGTCGTCGAGCGGCTCCTTCTGCGCCTCGCTGTTCCTCGCGGCGGCCGCCCTTCTTCTGGCAAACTCCATTTTGATGGCCTCCAGCCTCCGGGATGGCTTGTCCCGCGCCGCCCCGTCCTCGAGCGCGTCCTTGGTCAGCGATCGGTACCTCGCCGACAAATCGTCCAGAGGCTCCTCTGTTGCCTCGATATTCCTCGCGGCCGCCGCCTTTCGCCGGGCGAACTCCCTTCGCAGCGCGTCCATCCTGCGCGAACTCTTGTCCGTCGCGGCGCCGTCCTCGAGCGCGTCCTTGTCCAGCGCGTCGTACCGCGCGGAGAGGTCGTCCGGCGGGGCCTCTTCCGAGGGCGCCCGTGCGGCCGCCGCCCGCCGGAGGGAGGCCCGGCGCAGTTCCTCGAGGCGATTCAATTCCCGGCTGCGCTCCTCCGCGGAGGCCTTGTCCAGCGAGGGATGCCACGCCGTCACGTCGTCCGTCAAATCCGCGGGCGCGTTTTGGTTGTGCCGCTGCCGAAAGGCACTCCGCAATTCCTCCAGCCTCCGTTCCTGCTTGTCCCGCGCGGCGTCCTCTCCTCCCCGCCGCCCGGCGTCCAGCGATTGGTACCGCGCCGTCAGATCGTCCACCAACTCCTCTTCTTTTTCAATCACAGTCTCCTCCGCGCCCGCCTTCTCTGCGAAGTCGCGCCGCAGCCGCTCCAGGCTCCGCTCCTCGCTGGACGACGTCTGTTGCGTTTTTTGCCGGAAGTGCTCGAAGGGCGACGCGACGTCCACCTTCGATCGGAGCGAGACCTCTTCTTCGTCGAGGTCGTAATCGTCCTCATCCTCTTCTGGAGAATCTTCATCAACGGCGCCGTCCGCCCTGC
>JALLAP010001044.1:0-17752 GCA_036939355.1 Thalassiosira profunda | reverse complement strand
TCGGGGCTCAGCATGGGGAAGCCGTAGCGCTTTTCGAGTTCGCCTGATGTGCCATGTTGCAACACAAATAGTAGAGAAAGTACACATCATGTGAGAGGCTGGCAATGTAAGCATACGAAGGTGAATCAAGAATCAAGCGAACGCACTCTCGAGGCCTCCGCCGGACGTGGACTTGCCGCCCTTCGCGGACTTGCCGCCCTTCGCCCCCCGCTTCTTCTTCGTCCTCCGCCGCATCTGCGTCCCATCGCGCAGGCTCTTCGTCTTCGCCGGCGCGGAGTCCTCTCCTCGCGCTGCAGCTCCCCCCCAGCTTGCGGCGAGCAGCGCCGCCGCCCCCAAGATCGACTTTCGAGGCGCCATCTCGTCTCTCGGTGCTCGTCAGAAGTATTATGCGCGGTGCTTGGCAGTGGCTTCGTCGTCGTCGGTGAGAGAGCGCATCTGCAAGCTTTGATGGGTCGCGTCGAGAGGAGCCCTCGCCTTTCCGTTCGTCAGCGTGGTACTTACGTACCTACTACCTTCGACCTATGTATCTACCTGAGCCAGCAGCAAGCAGCAAAGAAAAAAATTTCGCCCGCCTCCAAGCTCTCTGGCTCACTGCGCCACTCTCCCCCATGTCCTCCCAGGAGTCCACCGCCGCCCTCCTCCCATCCCGCCCGGCCTCGGCCCCGGCCGACGCCCCCTCCAAGGGCCGCGGCCGCGCCAAGAAGAGGCGGCGGCGCGTCCACAAGCCGGGGCCGCCGACCCGGCTGGGCTGGCTCGGCTCGGGATTGTCCGCGTCCAATGACGCCGAACAACATGGCGGCGGCGGCGGCGGCGGCGGTGAAAATAATATGAAGGATGGGGTGGGGAGCAACGGGGGATCCCAGAGTTCGGGGGAATTGTTGACGCCCCGCCCGGCCTCGGCGGGGGAGGCGGTCGATTTGACGGGCGACGGCAAGGGCGGGTCGGATGTTCAGGACTCTCCAACTGCAACTGCGCCAAGCAACAATGGAGGGCGCGAAAAGGCGGGAGGCACTGCCGATGGGACGCAGAGCCGCAAACAAGGGGAGTGGGCGTGCCGGCGGTGCACCCTGCAAAATCCCGGGGACGCGGCGTGCGAGGCGTGCGGGGCCAGGAAAGAGTCGGCGCGCAAACATGGGGAGACGCGGGGAGGGGAGGGCGGCTCTTCCGATGAAAAGGGCACACGCAGCAGCAATGATGGAAGGGGCAGGAAGCCGTCCAAGAAGAGCGGATCAAAAAACGGGGACAAGGGCGCCCTGCGGAAGTGGGCGTCGTCCTCCCAATCCCAATCCCAATCCCAATCCACCTCGCGGCGCTCCGCCTCCTCCCGCTCGTCCGGCCGGCGGTCCGCCTCGTCCGGCGCCTCGAAAAAGAGGGCGCGGGGAAGCGGCAGCTCGGAAATGTGGATCGACAAGCACGCCCCCCGCACGTCGAAGGAATTGTGCGTCGCCCCCAAGAAGGTGGAGGAGGTCAGGCAGTTTTTATCGTCGCATGTGGAGTACGTCCAATCGCGACGGGAGGGGAGGGGCGAGGCGACTTCGTCTGGTGCGCAACCCAAAAACCCGTGGGACGAGCCCGACAGAGGGACTGTCGCCCCGCAGTGCAAGCTGATGGTGTTGGTGGGATCGCCGGGCGTGGGCAAATCGGCCATGGTCCGGGCATTGGCGCATGAAATGAGGGTGGAGATCTTGACGTGGGACGATGCCCACGCCGAGTTCAACGCCCATCACCACCACGGAGGGGAGTACATTCCCTACCAGAGCCAATTGAGCTCGTTCGAGGAGTTCTTGGCGCGGGGCGGGGCGGGGATGGAATCGCTTGCCGTGGGAGGGGCGGGGGATACTTCGTCAGACTCGGGACGGAAGCGAGCGCGGGGGACCGACAGCCGATGCGAGGGTTCCGTGATACTGATCGAGGAGGTGCCCAACCTCTACAGCGCCGAGGCCGTGCAGTCCTTCCAGAATATCATGGAGAGACACGTCCGGCGGACGCAGACGCCCACCGTCCTCATTTTTAGTGATGTCCGGGAGGGGAAGCACAAGCCGGAGGACCTCGAGCGCCTCGTCCCGCCCGGCGTGTTGTACTCGGAGGCGGTGCACGTGTTGCAAATCCAGCCCGTCACCAAGGCGAAGATGAAGAAGTGCCTGGGGGGCATTGCCAAGGCGGAGGGAATCAGGGGGAGTTTGTCGCCGGAGTTTTACGAGGAGGCCCACCTGTCGAGCGGGGGGGATGTGCGCCACGCCATTTTCGCGATGCAATTCCGGTGCTCTGCGCGAGACTCGGGCGGGGCCGCGCCGGGGGGAAGCACGAAAACGAAGAAGGACGCCAAGCTGTCGACCTTCCACGCGCTGGGCAAATTGCTGTACGCCAAGCGGAGGCGGGTGGTGCAGTACGATTCCGATTTGGAGTCGGTGGCCGCGGCGCCCATCCCCAAAAGCAAGTGGGACGATGGCCGGGGCCCATTAGAGTTCGTGCCCGAGGAGGTACTGGACCAGGTCGACATGGGCGTGGGATCGGCAATCTCCTTCCTCTCGTACCACTGCCCCGACTTTTTTACGGATGTCACCGACCTGAGCCGCTCCCTCGACCACTTCTCGGACGCGGCCGCCTTCTTGGATCGATTCGGGCAGGACGACGGCCCCTTCCCAACGAGATACGCCTCGTGCCTCGGCGGACGGGCCGTGGCCGACGGGAACAAGCACCCCGCGCCGCCGCAATTCCGACAATTCTCGGCGCCCAAGCTGTTTGCCGTATTGAAGAAGAATCGGGAGAACGAGGCGCGGATCGGACAGCTGCGGAAACGGCTGTCGGTGGGCGGGGGCGCGCAGACGTCGATGCACGACAACGTCGGGTCGGCCCAGCAGTTCGTGACGGACAGCCTTCCCTACATGCGCGCCGTGATACCGCAGGGTGAGTGGCGGTGGCGCGTATTGACTTTTGCATCGAGCGTTTGCGTGCATGTTGAATTGACTCAATCTTTTCCCCTCCTTCTCAGAGGTGGACTACGCCCTGGCCAACCTGCACTCGTACGCGAAGGATTCCAACGGGCGGGCGCCGGCCGATTCGCAGCCTGCGGCGGAGGAAGAGAACAACGTCTTGCTGGAGGACGACTTGGTCGACGACGACGACGACGACGACGACGGCTGGTGAAGAGGGAAAGGAGGGGAGGAGCCCAGCGGAGTTGGTGGAGCACATCGATAGTGTGTGTATGAGACAAACTACTGTGTGAGTCCGGCGAGGAGGAGGTGGCGAGAATGCTCTGATAAACTCGATGGTCTAATACATTTTGGCATTTACTCTCGCTGTGCCCAAACAGATACAAGTATCAACCAGACCGTATCATCGTCATGCTATTTTGCTTCTTGATTGCACGAGTGCCGCTCCCTCGCCTTCGCTCTTCTCGCCTTCGAATGAATCTCGATCTACGCACGGACCCGGACGTAGGTATCGACATCGATGGGCGCGTAGACTGTGGAGGAGGGGACGCAAAGAGCAAGGTTAGCCACCGGCAGGCACAAGATGCGGCAGACACTCTAGACGCGGCAACGTACCGTTGGTCATCTCCTCGTCCTCCAGCTCAATGCGGTAGGCATTGCCGTCGTCCCACAGCGCCTTGACGACGCCGTTGGTGAACTCGCCGATGTTGGCCTGGACCTTGTCGCCGACCTTGAAGCGGAGCTGGTCGGAAACGATGCAGGCCTTGAAGCACTCCCGCAGCCAGTCGTGGTCGAGGTTCTTGCCGATGAAGACGAAGATGTTCTCGCGCTCGGCCTCGGGCACCTCCCACTTCTGGTCGGAAATGTTGCCGTTGAAGAGCATCCCAACTCCTTGAAAGATGAACTTCGTGTCGACCCCCTTGATAGCGAGAATGCCCTTGTACCGGTAGAGGTTGGCACCGTCCTCCTGGATGAGGCGTCCGATCCACCGGGAGAGCATCATCTGGTTGACGTTGCCCTTGATCTTGCACGAGACGGACGAGACGGTCTGGTCGTGCTGGTGCTCCTGGTCCTCGCCGAGGAACTCGGGATCGAAATCCAGCACGCGCTTGAGCTCGAAGGCCTGGATGTTCAGCAACTCCTTGGGAGAGACCGCGGCTGCAGAACAGAAGTGACGAGTAGCAACTGAACATGAGATGTGATCACAACGAGCCAACAGCTCGACGCCCCGCAACTACTCACAGTGCTGGCAGCGCAGGATGGGCGTGGTCGGGTTGAGCTTGCGAATCTCGGCCTCGATCTTGGCGAGCTTTTCCTCCGTGGCCAGGTCCGTCTTGTTCAGGAGGACCTTGTCGGCGAAGCACACCTGCTCGACGGACTCGTTCTCGACGCCCTCGGGCTTCTCCTCCGCGAGCCGGTCGAGGATCACCTTGGCGTCGACGACGGTGATGACGCTGTCGAGGGAATACACTGCAGAGAGAATGGACACGTGACGTGAGCGTCTGCGATTTTGCAATAGCAGAGATGCAACGCAACTCACTCTCCGAAATGTCGTCATCGACGAAGAACGTCTGCACGACGGGGGCGGGATCGGCGAGGCCCGTGGTCTCGATGATGACGCCATCAAACTTCTCCACCTTCTTGTGAAGGCGCTTCAGCGCCTCGACGAGGTCGCCGCGGACCGTGCAGCAAATGCAGCCGTTCATGACCTCGATCACCTCCTCGTCCACCGTCTCGGGGAGCACCTTCTCGTCCACGCCAATCTCGCCGAACTGTGGAGGGAAGAACAAAGAGCAAGGTTAGCCACACCGGCAGGCGCACGATGCGGACACACGATGACGCGGCGACGACGTACCTCATTCTCGATGACCGCAAACTGCGAAGGGGGAGAGCGGAGGGGGGAGATGCAGAGAGCAAAGTTAGGGGCCGGCGATGAGCACGATGCGGAGAGGCGATGCGGCAGCAACTCACCTTCATCCCATGAGTGTTGTCGTTGAGGATGTGGTTGAGCAGCGTGGTCTTGCCGCTCCCGAGGAAGCCGGTGAGCACGGTAACGGGGATTTTGGTCGCCATCTTGCGCTTGGCCATGGTCGTCTTCGTCGTCTGCAACTGATCGATGATCGATTAGTGAAATAATGTTTGTGGGAGATCTTTTGAGCGTGAGATTGCAAGAGAAAAGGCGGCGATTTGTGCGGCGCAGCTGCTGCCTTGATTCAGATCGAGATTCTTTCTGACGGACAGACGTTAGGATACCAGTTCCTTTGTAAGTAGAGATGGATTCTTTCTGCTCCTCTTCCCGCCACTGAGGAAAGGACGAGGGCAAGAGCTGGCAAGAGATCACAAAGCGAGGGCGAGCGAGGCGACAAAGAAGCAAAGCGACGAAGAGAGGAGTTGTTGATAGGGGCGACTTCGTGAGCTTGGATGTCCTCCTACCCTTGATGGGAATATTTTGCAGCAACATGAGTGGCGGCCGCAACAAAACCAGCTGCATCTACGTGTGTCAGTCGGGGACCTGCCGGAGCAAGGGCTCAGACGCCGCCCTCATCGAGATAGAGGAGCTCGCGGGGCTCGTGGAAAATGAATGCCGCGTCGAGAGATCCGGCTGCCTCGGGTACTGCAGACAGGGCCCCGCAGTCGAGGTTGTGAACCTCCGATCCAAATCGTCTTTTGTTCACGTGAAGGTCAATACGTTCCGAAAGAGTGCTGCAGTTGTCGAGGACGCAACGGGCGAGGCGCCGCCGATCAAGAACCTTCCACCGGAAACGGAATCGCGGCTCGCCGATATCAGGGCCGCCAAGAGGCGGGAGTTCTTCGTGGCGACGTATCAGTGGAACAAGGCGCTTTCGGGTCTCACGGAATCGTCCGTCCGGCAGGCCGGTTTGCGCCGCTCAATCGACGACGTTCTCAAAAAGGCGGGGTACCCCGGAAAACTGCGGGATGTGCTGGATCCCTCGCATCATCTCGAGATGCCGGCATCCATAGAACGATATGTGCAATGGACGTTGAAGGAAGTTACAGCGGTGTCGCAGCATTCGGCCGTCTTTCGCTTCGAGACGAGGGATCTCAAACGCGGCACGCCGCACCCTCGAGGACGCGCACGTCTGGCCGACCCGATCACGTGGCACGTGACAATGCTGGGCGAGGTGGGCGCCAACGACGAGGGGCCGCTTCCGTGGATTGAAAGAGATTACACTCCCATCAGCAGCGCGTTGGAGTGGGAGCGCGGGAGGGTCGACATACTCGTGAAGATTTACAACGATGGGGCGCTCACGAGGTGGCTGCACGAACGAGCCCACGGGCTGTTGTTAGGGGGAGAAGCCCGCGTCTGGCTTTCGCGGCCAGTCCGCACCCTGTCCATTCCGTCCCTCATCGCCGAGGTATGTACATTTTACTCTCTTCTGGCTCTTCCTAATCTAGTAGCTCACCTTGAACATCAAGGACGACGATGGGTCCCGCCCAAAGAGCGTCCTGCTTCTGCTCGCCGGTACGGGAATCGTCGCGCTGCCGCAAATCCTGGCCCACCGTGAGCCTCATCGCTTGCTCGGGTAAGTGCATATCCACAAGTTCTGCAGGCGATAGTGAACGACGTTGCTCAGCTCACTGACAATTTGCATGCAGGATTCCTGTACCAAAGTACAAGCAGATGCAATGCCCCGTTGATTTGATCCACTCTTGCCGCGAGGACGATGATATCCTTTTGCTGCCGGAAATAAAGGTGAGACTGCGCTCTGATTGCCGCTTACTGAGCTGCATGCGTCTAAACACTTGTACATTCCCTGCCGGAAATAAAGCAATACTGCGTCGAGGGTATGAGGCCTCATCCAAAGTTCCGTGGACTGAGGAGCTACACGCTCCTGCTCACAAAGGAGAAGAGGCGCGAGGACGAGGCCGCGAGTCCTCCGTTCGCAAACGTATTCAACGAGGATGATGCTGCGAGCCACGGTATCGTCTTGAAGGACGTGCCCAATGCACAAGCGAGGTATTCACGGCTCGACAAGCGCCTGGTTGCCGACGCCGTGCGGAGGTTGGATCGCCCTTTCCGTGTGGTTGTCTCTGGCCCCGACTCATTCAACAGCGCCGCGAGAGAGTTTTTGGACGATTGCGGAGTAGAGTCGAAGCAGGTGACAACCCTCTCTGCATGAGGAGAAGAAGAAGAAGAAGAGACGACCTTTCTGCATAGAAGATGAAGATGTTGTACATACAGGCAAAGGTTTGTATCTACACCATAGCTCTAGCTCGCCTACATTCTCCCCGCGAAATTTGCGTGGTCCACCGCACCGCCGCCGACCCCGTTCTCCTGCACCTGTCCCAGCCCCGCCAGGTATTCCGGAGCGCTCGGCGCCGGCCACTTGCTCGTGATTTTGATGCGGTTGGTGAAGAATTCGATCCCTCCATCGCCCGTAATGTCCATGTCGCCGTACTTGGACTTTGTGCCATACAAGCCACCAAATGAGAACGGCTCTCGCGGCACCGGTATCCCAATGTTCACGCCGAGCATCGACGCCCGCACCCGCTTCATGAACCAATCGGCAGATCCGCCGTTCGTCGTGTACACCGCCGCGGCGTTCCCAAAGGGGTTAGCGTTCTCGATCTCGATGGCCTCCTGCCACGTGGCCACGTGGTACACGCTGAGCACCGGCCCGAACACCTCCTCGCTCATGGCCTTGTCGGTTTTGTTCTTGTGCAATATGACAGTGGGTCCGATCCAATTCCCGCCCGTGTCCCCCAATTTGGCCATCCACGGTCGGCCGTCCAGCAAAATCTCCGCCCCCTCCTTTTCGGATTGTTCAATGTACCCCAAAATCTTTTCGAGGGATTGACCGTCGATGACCGGTCCCATTTTCCCCGGCTCCGTTCCCGGCTCGATCTTGCCGGCCTTTTCGACGACCCTTTGCAGCAGCGCCTGCTGGTGTGCGCCGTTCTCGTCGCCCACGATCAGCAACACCGAGGCGGCCATGCAGCGCTGTCCCGCGCAGCCGGCGTAGCTCACCACCACGTCGCTGGAGGCGCCCTCCAGGTCGCAGTCCGGCAGGGCGATGAGGTGCTGGTTGTTGCATGTGTTGTGCACATCAGATGTCATCCAAAGAAATGAAATGAACAAAATAATACCAACAACATTCCATTACTCACGTTCTTGGCCCCTCCCAGCGCCGTGCACCGCTTGTGCAACGCTCGGCACCTCGTGCTGACAATCTCCGCCACCGGACTCGATCCAACAAACGTCACGGCCTTCACCAACGGATGATCGATCAACCCCTCCACCGCCTCCCTTCCCCCATTCACCAAATTCACCACCCCCCTCGGAAAGCCCGCCTCCTCCAGCAGTCCAATCACCCGGTGCATCGTCAGTGGCACCTTCTCGCTCGGCTTCAACACCACCGTGTTCCCCGTCACCAGCGCGATCGGGAGCGTCCAGTGGGGCACCATGAACGGGAAGTTGAACGGCACGATGCTCGCCACGACCCCCAATGGATCGCGGCGGTCGCGGCACGTCACCTCCCCGGACACCCGGTCGATGGTCCCCTGCGTCAATTGGGGCAGGGAGCACGCGTATTCCACCGTTTCATTGCCTTTCGCCACGTCCGCCAAGGCCTCGGTGTAATTCTTCCCGTTTTCGAGCACGATCAACTTGGCCAATTCCTCGGCGTGCGCTCGCACCAACGCGTGGAATTTGAGCATCACCGCCGCGCGGGATTTGGTCGTGCGGCCGCTCCATTGGGGGAAGGCCGCGTGGGCGGCGGAGACGGCGGCGTCGACGTCCGCGGAGGTGGAGAGGGCGACGCGGCCGATTTTGGAGGAATCGGCGGGGGAGAGGACGTCGAGGTATTCGCCCGACGTCGGCGGGGACGGGGCGCCGTCGATGTAGTTGTCGATGGTGGCGATGGTCATGGTGGTTGCTGTCGTGGCTCTGGAAGTGGATTTATGAGCGTGGGCGGGAGGGGGGGGCGGGGGGGGGGCGGTTGGCGGCGGGGCGTCATTGTCTTGATCAGAATTCCGAGCTATCGTAGCAAAGAATCTTTGCTGCAAACACGCACTCACGTACGTACTTACCTACCCTTGCTCTGCCTATGTACGTGAGGCCCTTCGCGGCGAACTCCAAAAAATCTCGCGCACCTCTCCGCGCTCCTTTAGTACGAACCTCGGCTCTCAACGCACACTTACCTAATTGAATGGTGCACCACATGCGAGAGGGGCTGCCGCGGGCCGGGTCTGTTCCTGGAGGAGACGGGGCCAATTGCTCTGGCTTCTACGCGGTGTCGACGGCAGCCCTCAAATTATTTTATGACATATGATATGAATGCAATTTTGCTCAGGCTGCTCGGCCCCGTCGCGTGCCTGGTGGCGCTGCTCGCATGGGGTGGGCTGTTGTTTGGGGACGTCCGCCGGGCGATTCGTTTCGACCTGCCATTGGGGAGGAGTCACGAGGTGAACAGAGATGACAGGAGTTGGGTGGACGCCGACTGCTTCGAGCCCATTTCACATCCAATTATCGGCAGGCGCACCAACCCAACGGGGACGAAGAAAACAATTATCAACGTGGGCTTTCCGAAGGTGGGATCCCTCACACTCTACGAGTTTCTTAAGTCGTCCCCGGTGATCAACGCCTCGCATTTCTGGCCGTGCGGCGGCAAGGACGTTTACGGAAAGCCATTGCCGTGCGCCGCGTGCATCAAAAGTTCCATCGAGCGGGGCCTCCCGCCTCTGAAGACCTGCGGAGACTTTGGGGCGTACACTCAATTGGACAATACACCTTTCAAGAGGGACAATATAACCAATGGCACGTGCACCTTCCCGCAGATTTCATATCTGAACGAGATGTACGAGGAAGCACCGAATGCGATCTTCGTGCTGCCATTCAGAAACGTCTCTAAGTGGATTCGAAGTTTGGGTAGTTTCAATAGCATGCGGAGGAGGTTCACCAAGTTTTGCGAGTGGCCACAATACAACTTTACCAAAGATGCGGGGAAGGAAGATCGCGATTTTGAGAGGTTGTACTGCCAGCACGTGAAGCACATACGGCGGTTCGTGGTGGAACGGCCAACGCTCACGCTTGTCGAATACGCTATTGATCAGAAAGACGCGGGAAGATACTTGAGTTCCGTGATACCGCATCTGAATGGATCCAACTACGGCCATGCCAATTCTCAAAATACGAAGAAGAAAGAGAGGAATGATACTGATACGCAATGACACAGCAATTGCATCCGAGATAACTTGCATAACTTCATATTTGAATGCTTTGGATGATGATGCATCGATGGATTCCTTTTCACTCATCCTGCCATGACATTCCCGGCGACGCACGATCCGAGGACCATCCACCCAACGGCATTGTTGCTCCGAAACCTCCGCGCAAGATTCTCCTCATCGTTCAGATCGGCGGTCTGCACCTGCCACAGCAAATGCGCCGCCGCCGCGCTGATGCCCGCGTAATAATACGGAGCNCAGATCGGCGGTCTGCACCTGCCACAGCAAATGCGCCGCCGCCGCGCTGATGCCCGCGTAATAATACGGAGCGTCCAAAATCTCGCCAAAGCCACAGTTGTACCCCGCCGTCATCCACCCGCCCCACGTCACGGCCGTCAACGCCGTCAGTATTGGCTTGGTATTTTCGCCAAACGTCAGCGCGGTGGACTTCAACCCCAGCTTGGCATCGTCCCGCTTGTCCTGGTGGGCGTACAGCGTGTCGTAGACGAGGGTCCACGCCACACTCCCGGCATAGAGAGGCCCGACGACGGACCAATCGACCTCGCCGTTCGCCGCCACCCATCCCATGATGGCGCCCCAGTTGAACGTCACGCCCAACGCCAGCTGCGGATAATTCGTGTAGCGTTTCATGAGGGGATACGTCGCCACCAACGGCAGCGACGCCGCGCCCCACCAAAAGCACCGCTCCAAATGCGGAAGAGAAACCAGCACCCCCAACCCCGCCGAGAGCTGCAATGCCAAAAATCTCCACGCTTGCGGGTAGGTCAACTCCCCGCACGCCAACGGCCGCGAGCGCGTCCGCTCCACCTCCCTGTCGTATCTGGAATCCCACATGTCGTTGATGGTGCAGCCGGCGCCGCGCATCGCGAACGACCCGATGCCGAAGAGGGCGCACAAATACGGGTCCGGGAGCGATCCCAACGGCGCCGCGAGGGCGGTCGACCACAGGCAGGGATGCAGTAAAAGGAAGGTCCCGATGGGTTTGTCGAAGCGGGCGAGGCGGGCGTAGGGTTGGAGCGACTGGGGGAAGTAGGAGATGTCGTGCACTGATTGCTCCGGGGGCTTTTGCTCGGTGGTTTGCGATGGTGCAACTGTTTGAGGGGCTGCCCTTTGCAGATCAACGTCATTTTGTGGGTTGTTTGGATTCTCTGTGGGTGATGCCGGTTTGTTGCTGTTGATCGTCCCATTCTTTTCGGTAGAGAGCCGACGACATGATGTGCAAGAGCATCGGCTCGTTGTCCCGTTGCTCCAATTATTGTTGGTGCACGAGATGTGCACCGATGACCGATGCCTCGCATAGCTCCGCCGCGAGATCGACGCCCTCCTCGGATCATTGAGTAGTTCTACACAACCGCCGCGAGAATTTCTGCAATTCACCGGCGTCCGCAGAGGATCGCTCTGCGGTGCACGCGCAACAGTGCACCCCAGCGACCGCGCGACGACGACGCCCCATTTCCTCGTTCGGTGGCCCGACGCCAGAGATACCGCCGACTCCCTCGCCTCCCACGGGCGCAGGCGAGCCCTCCCGGACGTCGAGCGCCCCGCGAGGGCTGCTTGGGAGGCCAGCCTGCCCGCCCAGCTCATTGTTTGGGTCGGGTGCGGGTGAAGGCGGGGGCGGGCGGGGGCGACGTAAGTAGACAGAAAGTACGTAAGTATGAGTAACCTACATACTTACCACGCCACGCGTGGATCGCGGCTCTTCATTATTTGGTGCACCGCCATTCATCGCATTGGTCCACCTTCAGGAAACAGGGGCGATGGCATCGAGCGAGGGAAGCCGCGAAATCGCGGCGGCGAAGAAGCGCCTGGCCGCGGCCAAGGCGCGGGCGACGGCTGACGCCGAGGTGATGGAGATCTCAATAGCATCAGAGAGGTCCGCGAGAAAGACCGCGGATTCGGCCCGACGAGTGGCCGAGATGGCCGAGGCGAATGCAACCTCCGCCGTCAAAAGCATGGCGGGCGCGCGCTCCCGGCTGAACAATTCCAAGAAGGAGGCCAAGGATGCGTAACAATCCCTCAAGGAGGCGGAGGAACGGTGGAAGGTTTATACTGTGGATGATTCTGACGATGAGGAGGTTGAGGAGGAGGGCAGCAGTCAAAAGAAGCAGAAGACAAGCGATGACGTTCAGAATGTAAAGGAAATTATTGTTGAAGGGTGTGGTACCGAAGAAGCCAATGGCACCTACGTATGAGGGGTGCGATGGTATTCACGCACAGAGCAGTGGTACGGGCAGGAACGGCAGTTTCTCATTCGACGATGCAGCAGTGGACATTGGTTCATTTCCGTCCACAGTTTGACGGAAACGCACGTCGCCTTGAAAAGTCTCTACAGAACCATGAGCGCTGCTTATGCGAGCACCGAAATTCCCCCCCAAAGTGGCTGGATGGCGTATTCCGGAGGAGTTGGTCCGGCTCCTAAATTGAAGTGGTAGCAGTGCGAGGTGCAACATACCTCTGAGGAGAGTATATGTGAATGATGCATTTACTATGGAACGAACCATGAGATGAATACACCGTTGTATTATTGGTTCTTTAGGTGAGCAAAACTGTTATGTCCGTCCCGAGGGGTGTGCCCTGGCCTGCTCGGAAGTGAAGTGGAAACACAAACAGGGAATGGTCCACGAAAGATTGCTATTTGTTGTATCTTTACAATAGTAGAACTAGATATTATATCCCGCTCTACCGCAATCCCGTCACCATCAGCGTCAGCAATCCCTCCAAATCGTCCACGTGCACCCAATGCCCCGCCTTGTCCAGCGTGTGCATGTGAAACGACGGCGGCGTCCTCTGGAACGACGGGATCGATCGCAGTTCCTCCACAATCTCCTCGCTCCACAGCTTGTTCTGCCCCGCCATGACCAACTGCACCGTCGACGCGTGGTCGTTCGTATCGTCCCCTGCTGTCGTCACGTCGTGGATCAGCTCGGTCAGATTCTGGTCAGAAAAGTTGTCTACCAATTCGTTCGCGATGCCCAAATCGAATACCCACTCGAAGGACTTGTCCCCCCGGTCTTTCAGATTCGATGCAATCCACATGGCCACGCCCTTGCTCATGCGATGCTCCTTCACCAGCGTATCGATCAACCATCCCTTCGAGGGTATCGGCGTGGGCAGCGAGGATATTGTCGTCAACACGTGATGCACCGAAGGATCGGCCCGGCCCGGTACAGAGTCCAACACCCACGTCTGCTTCGGCGGTTCCAATACCTCCCCGCCCATCAGTTGTTGTTGCGTCGATCGAAGGAAGTGCGAGTACTGCAAGGCGATCCTCCCCCCGAGGGAATGCCCGCATATTGCCGAGGGGCTGTTCGCTCCCGTCAATCCCAAATCTGATAGAGTGTGGACCACATCCTCCACACAGGAGTGAAAGTTGTGCGGCTGTGCAAATTGAAACTGCACCGAGGAGGAATTGCCGTGCCCGCGAATGTCGAGGAGGAGGGCGGTGAGGTGGGGCAGTTGCTGCGTCAATTTCTTCGCTGGGGTGCGCAGATTCTGTGATGTATGTTGGTATTGCAAGAGGGCATGAGATGTGCACATCATGTGCATTTTGTTTGCAAATATGCCTACATATGCACCAAATACATCGCCGACGCACCTTGGCATTGCCCAGCAATCCGTGGAGGAAGACGATCACCTCGTTGTCTTTGCTGACCGCCCGCTCCTCCATCTGCGCCGACGGGACGACCTTGCCGTCGACCACCCACTCATGCGCCAGCCGCGGAGGTTGATGGGACGAAAATTGCCTCCTATTGCAAATCGAAGTAGACAGAGAGGAAGGAGCCCGTCTCGCCAATGCATTCTGATTGGCATCGGTGCGCCATCCCGGCCGAGGTTGAGAGCAGGCACGCGCAGATGATGCGAAAGGTGCACCGACCGATGGACGCCAGCTCGCCCCCCACTTCCTCGAGGATATTGTCCTCGATATCGCTCGCTGCGGCGCCCCTCGGCCGCCAGAGAGCGCCCGCAATGCCCGTGGACCGGTCCGGCAGTTCATTGCGCTGTCTTCGCCCTTGCTGCCGGCGCCTCTAGCCTGATGCTGCTTGCCCGGCTTGCATGCCCTGCTTTTGCTTTGAGCGGGGGCGGCGCGGGGGAGGGGAGGGAATGAGGGAGGTACGGAGAGTCGAAAACTGCAATGCTGTCTCCGCTCACGCAAGCAACAACAACAACTGAGGCCGGCCGAATGTCAACGCTTCATGCAGCGTGATGAGGCAGTAATGCAACCGGCCATTCTTTCTCTGGTGTCACCGCAACCCCTCATGCAGCGTAGAGTCTTGGGCAAAATGCAGCAAAGAGTCTTGGCTCAACATGATTAGAATCTGCTGTGTGGTTATTTAATTGTGCTCATAAATTTTGCCTTGATGCACTCGAACGACGCGCCATCGAACCCTTCCTATCCACACCATGAATCTCTCTCGTGCATTCACCGCGCTCCTCGTCATTGGCTCGGCCATCGACAGCGTTCACGCCGACGAACGCCGTCTCCGCACCCGGTCCTTGAAGCCTCTGAAGAAGATAAATGGGGATGTGACTTGTACAATGAATGGGGATTTACTGCCCTGCCCCGATGGAGAGTGTCGCAATGTCGATGGGGTGTGCGCGGCTGAGATGGATGATTGTGACGACCCAACAAAGGACCCATGCAAGCTCATTCGCTGCCCGGCCGAGGCGCCCATTTGCGTAACCAACAACTGCGGCGTGTGCCAAGGCCAGTGCGTGGGGTTCTGACTACAATAGAGGGGCGTGCGTGGAGGAGGGCCCTCAGCAAATTGCTTGGTATTAAATAAGGGTTCTGTCTGTAGATGAAGATAAGTAGTGACGACTCTCAATACAATTACTCGCTGTTATGCTACAAAATACGTCTCGGACATTCAACACAAAAAAGCCAGACAGCGACGTCCTGCAACGGCCGTCGCCGGACCCCCCCTCCTGCACCTGCATCGGTTCCACCACCGTTAGTTCGCCGCGCACGGCTGTTGGCAGCACGGCCCGTTCAAACTGAACACGTCCAACAGCCACTCGAACGCCCCGCTGCTCCGGCACGTCCCGCACCCCCCGACGTGCGGGCTGCTCGACCGTCCCGTCCCACTCGAATTCCGACTCGATTTCGACTGCTTGGAATCGAGGCTCACCTCCCGCCGCACCCGCTTCGCGGGCGGGGTGCCGGAGCTGGCGCTCCCCAGGCTTTCCTGGAAGAGGCTGATCGAGAGGAGGGAGCGGTTCATTCGCGGGGGGGATTCGAGGGAGACCTCCTCGCCCTCCTCCTCGTCGACCATGGCCATGGTGTCCATATGGCCCTCCGAGACGAAGCTATCGTCCGAAGAAGAAGAGCCGGAGGAGTTGGCCTTGACCAGCCGGGGCGGGATCGAGAGCGCGGCGTCGCCCTCGTCTACCTGTTTCTCCGGATCGGCCGAGAGCACCGTCTCCATTTCCATGAGGGGCGGGACCGGCGGCGCGCACAGGTACTCCGACGGGCTCGCCGGTGCGCTCGCCACTTCGCCCGTTTCGTCCGTCCACCGCACTTCGTAATCGTGCGTCATGGACACCCGGCTCGGACTGGGGGGCACCGCGATGATCTGCCCCCCGTCGCTGACGGTCCACCGCTTGTCCGCCTCGTGCGCGTGGTGGCTCCCCCGGTGGATGTGGTGCCCCACGCCCTCGTCGGCCTCGTGCTCGATGCTCTCCTGCCCGGAGGCGGCGTGCTCGACCACGGGGGAGGCGCGGACGATCCGCCGCTGCCGTCGGGCCCTGGAGGAGTTTGTGGAGGCCGCGAGCTGGAGGCCCTCGTTGTGGTCCGGGGCGATTTGGACGGAGGCGTCGTCGCCGGCCGTGAGCTGGACCATGCCCCCGGATCCACTGGCGTCGCTGTCATCGCCATTGTCGACGAGCTGGATCTTGTAGTAGCTCGGCGGGCTGGCCTTGCCCTTCTTGGGACTCCGGCCGCCGGCGCGGAGGCTGCGCAGGCCGGTGGTCCGGCTGGGGCTCACGGGAGAGGCCGGAGTGGAGGCCTCGCCGCTGCTGACGCTGGGCAAGGGAGCGCTGACTTCCAGTCCCTTTTGCTGCGCCCCGTGCCCGTCGCTGGTGCTCGCGCTCAAGGCGCCGACCGGCAGCGGCGCCCACGGCTCGGGCGGCGTCGAGACGACGAAGTCTTCGTCGTCGTCCTCGCCGTGAGAATTCTGCGGCCGGTTATCGTGGTGGGACCGGCGGAAGATGGAGGACGAGTCGGGGAGGCGGGCCTTGGCGGAGGAGGTGGCCGCCGCCAGGGGGCGGAAGATGTCGACCTTCGGCTTCATCGTTGGGAGCTCGTCGGTCTGCAGCGCAGTTGGGTTGTGTGCACGAGACGTGAAGGCAGTCGATTCGTTCAATGAGCTCGACGCCACGCCACCTTCGATTCGTTCCCGGCAGCGCGCAGCAACGGCAATGGCGCAATTGTTCGTTCGCCCTGTCGGAATTGTTCGTCCGGCGAGTGAGGGGGCTTTGATGGGCTGCTCGATTCGTGAGAGTATTCTTTCCCTTGCAATGGCAATGCGGGGCCCTTGCCAGTGCAACGCGCGGGATAATGTGGGCTATTGCAACTCCTTTTGCAACAATGCCCTTGTCTCGGCGCACTCCTCTGCCAACTTTGGCGGTAGAATGAGCCCTCTCTCCTCAATGACAACGTTGAGCCCGCGCCGCCGAGGCCGCCTCTTTTGGTGAGCCGAGTTTTGTGAGAGGGCGCGTTTTGAGCTGGCTTTTTTGGCGCCCACATTTTGAGCTTGGGCGGGCTTTCTCGAATTTCAACTTCCCGGGCGTTGAGGTTCAGCCTCCTCTTTCTCACAGATTGTAGGAATTAGTACCTTCCTACGTAATGATTTGACAGTAGTAACGGTTACGAGCGTTGAGGTCCGAGCCCGCCCGGGCTTTTGAATTTAGGGGTTAACCCTAAATTAATACTAATTCCATGGTGAGTACAAATTCGCCAAGATGTTCGCCAATATTTTTGGCCTGACTTGTTCTGGAACGGAGGGAGCACAACTTGAAAATGCACCGTAGAAATTCACGACGGAATTGTTAATCGGAGAGGGCCACAAAAAGATCGCGAAAAGATTTCCCGGATCCAAGCTCAAAAATGATATTTGGCGACCCTACGCGTGGTTGCGTAGGACTGTACTGAAATCTTATCGCTGGAAATCGGGCCGATCCCGACCGCAAATCCAAGCCGAGGCGTCAGCACGCGGCCACCCTCTCGTAGCCTCACTTTTCAACTCCCTCCAACACCAACAACCTCCTTCATCTGCAACACCATGTAAGTAGTCGACGGCGGCGGTGGAGCGCGTTGGCGGCGGTATACTGGCGGCGGCTGGTGGGAGTGGACGGTGGCGCGTGGGCGAGAGCCGCGGAGAGTTGAGCTTGTCTCGGCGTGTCGTGGCGTCGTCAAACTCGCCCCGAGCCAGGGGTCGAGTGGGACGATGATCTCGGTGGCGGCCTCTTAGGGCTCGGAATCGGTGACATCGTGCGATGCCGGCCATTGTCGCTATTAGATGGTGGCCAGCACTTCTTTTGAGGCGATCTTCGAACGCATCTCATGCTCGCTTCCAATCTCTACCCGACGCCACAGGTCCAAGCCCAAGGTT
>JALLAP010001040.1:0-10738 GCA_036939355.1 Thalassiosira profunda | reverse complement strand
GAGCGTGAGCGGCTCCGGACCATACCCATCCACGTACAGCTCCTCGATGGATCTGTTGTTGGATATCCCCCTCAATACCGCCTCAAACTTGGCCGTATATTCATCGCCCAATGTTTCATCGGGCAGGCATCGGCACCATAATGCATCGACAAGGCCAGTGATTTTCAGGCGCTTGATCGTCGTGCATTGGCCGACGAGCAGTCCGTCGCTTTCGCGATAATTGTCAATGAAGTCATGCCAGTCCACCCTCAGCTCTTCGACGCTGGGGTCGTTGCGCTGAAGGAGGGCGCGCGTGTCGTCATTGAGGAGATGCAACATTGCAACGCAGTCGACGGCAGGGAGGGACAGGGCGGGGCGGGGGTTGGCGCCTGCGGCCTCTCGAGGGTCGAGGTCGAGGGCGGCAGGGGCCCGGCGGGGCCACGCCGGGCCACTGAATCGCGAAATCACGAAAGTATCACGCGAAAATCCGTCACGGATTTCAAACTGTCGCTCCCAACAGCTGTTACTACAGGACCCGTAAAAGGAACGGAAGGAAGGAGAGAAGTGTACGGTCAAGTTAGGCGGGGCAGAAAGATCAGCGCGCGTCCTACAGTATGGTTCCAACGGGAACTTCGTTGCGATTTTTCACCCATCAACTTTTGCCATCAAAATCGAATCCTTTTGCAACGAGCAATGGCCATAATCTTGGCCTCGAGCGGCGGCGCAGCAGCCCCCCCCAAGCAATTGCAGTTCACCCGGCCGCCCTCGCCCCCGCATCAGCCGTGCAGCGTCCGCGACGTCTTCACGCGAGCCGGCCATCACTTTTGAGCACAAGATGTGTCACCTCCCGACCACCCATCACCAACGGCAACGGCGGCCCGGCCCGACTTGGCGCCCCCGCCGCTCGGTCCTCCTCGCGGCCCTCGCCCTCCCCTCGGCGGCCACGGCACTGACCCTCCCGTCGTTCGGGGCCGGCGTGCCCCCCAAGAAGGCCAGGCGGTCCGTTGGCGGCCGCAGTAGCGGCAGGGGTGCCCCTGCGGGCAGAGGTCGGACGGTGTTGCAGAGCAGCCTCACCGTCGACGACGGGCCCTCGGGCCTGTGGAAGATAAGATCCGACGGCTTCGATGCCTCTGACAATCGCGACGAGAGCAGAAGCAGCCGAAGCGGCGGACGGGACCGGAGAAAACGAAGGCAACATCCGAAAAAGTCGTTGGTGCCCTTCGGCCCCGTCCCCCGCGGCGGGAGCCTCGCCGACGTCCGCGTCCTCCCCGCCTCCCATTCGGCATCCGTTGCGCTGGAATTAACCGAGGGGCCGTGGTCCGGCGTCCGGAGGGGCGCCAGGGGCGTCCGGCGCGCCGTCGTCCAGACCGTCGTCAGTGCCAACGGCGTTTTGAGGTTTGGCGCCCGAGAGAGGAGGAGAGACGACGAGAGCTCCACCGAGCTGGAGGCCGCTACCATGACTGCCGATGTGGCTGTGGAGGCGGTGGATAGGAAATCCCCGCTCCGGATCGGGGGCGCCATCAACCGCCGCCTCCGCCGGCGGAGGTCCGTCCACGTGAAGACGGGGGCCGTCAGCGACAGCGCCGTGTTGGCCGCGCAGACGGAGGCCGCGGACGCGGCGCACATGGACGCGTGGGCCGAGCTCGAGAGCGCCCTGGAGGCCACTGTGGATGTGGCGGAGGGGGACGATCCGTTCTCCCTCCCGTTGGTCGGGCGGTTCTTCCAGCGAAACGATGTGAGTTTGGAAGAGAGTGTCGCGGAAGCTCGGTACGAGGGGACGGCGCTGGCGTCCCGGGGCGGGGCGAGCGCGGTGGCCGGCCAAGCCACTTCGAGCATCGCCTCCCTTTCGTCGTCGAGCGTGGCCTCGGTGGACAGCATGGAGACCTACATCATCGAGACGCCGCTCTTTCCGATCATTCTGCCCAAGGCCTGGGAGCCCCCGGTCGCCGCCTCTTCGGTCACTGTCGAGCGCAGGGCCACGTTGGAAATATCCGTGGCCGTAGAAGAGGCTGCGTCCGTCGCAACCGACGTCAAGCCCTCGCCGCAGCTCCTCGCTGCGGCCACCCAGCCTTTTTTGCCGAAAGACGCCGTGGACACCTTCACCGGACGCGAATGTTACTACCCCGAAACCATCGCGGCGCTGTCCGAGACCGGCATGAAGATGACGTTGGGCCAAGGCCGAAACCCGTGGGTAAACTGGTCCGGGGAGAAGAAGACGGACGCCTTCCTCCGCAGCCACGGCGTCGACGGAGGCGTGGGCCGCGGCGCGGAGTGGTACGAAGCGTTGGACGCGAGCCAGGAGGTGCTCGTGTGGGTCGGCAAAGCAACCTCGAGGGAGGGGTACGGGGTGGAATTGCCCATCATCAAGACCACCTCGATCATTCACAAGTCTCCNAGCAACCTCGAGGGAGGGGTACGGGGTGGAATTGCCCATCATCAAGACCACCTCGATCATTCACAAGTCTCCAAAGTATCTGGCCGAGCTACTAATGGACTCGGAGAGAGTCAAAATCTACAACAAAATGAGCCTCGGTAGGACGGACGAGAAGGTCTTCCAGACTGGAATGTGAGTGTCATTCTCTTTCCTGCCGTTGCATCTCGGGCATTGCTTTTGCTCACTTGCTTTCTCCCATCTGACCGTCACAGCGAGACGCAAGGTGGAGAATTTGGCGACGGCGAGTCGAAGGTCGTGCGCAACCTCACCAAACCGCCGATGGTCAGCAGCCTGATTGAGTTTGTCACATGCATGCACGCGCGGAGGCTCCGCCCCAACGACATGTCCATCCTCGGCGATAACGAGCCCGCGGAGGGATATTTGGTCGTCAGCCGGGCCGTGATGGGAGGAGAGTGGAGCGCCGGAAATACCAAGTCGAGCAGCGGGGAGAAGCTGTCGCGGAACGAGATCCTCATGGGCGTGAACATATTGCGGTCCGTGCCGGGAGAGCCGGACAAGACGGAACTCACGGCGATCACGCACGTGTACAGCCCCATGATTCCGCAGATGCTGGCCCGGAGCGCGGGGGTGAAGGGAGCAATGGACTTCATCAGGGACATGCGCGCGCTCCCGTGAGAGGTTGATTGAGGTTGGATTATGAAGGCACGCCACGAGGAAGATCTTTCTCTATGCACATATCGTTTCCAGTGGCGCGTCTCTGAGGCTCAGAGTTGACTTAATAGAACTAACAAATAGGATTAGCCTCGGGATCTCTGATAGAAGAGAGGCAACCCCAGAGTTGTCCTGGAAGGGGGTGCGAGGAACCTCGGTGTTGCCCCCAGCACAACAAGCCAAGCTGCTCCACTGACAGGAAGAATTATCCTTCGCACTGAGACTTCGATTGAGACGGTTAATGTCACATTAGATTTATCAGGGCATGCCAACATTATTCAACGCGCTCGAAGCCTGGATGGCTCAAGAAGGACGGAGGAGAGGAGGTGCTCCCTCGCAAAGGATGTGAGTTGAGCATGGATTGCTCGGTGCTGCGCTACACAGTTCGTCGCGAGGAGAGGCTCGCAGGCCAATGAAGGGGCGGCGAGATCTCTGCTTCGTCTTGCAAACAGACGAAGAATGGTCGGCTTGAACGCCGTCGCCCCGAGCGGTCTCTTGGCGCTCTGTGCCGTTGCAGCGGCGTCATCTCGACGGCACGCCCTCGCCCACGCAGCGTCTTCCGGCGCCGAGATGACCCGCCGCCTCCGCCGTGCCTCTCCTAAGCGCCCCTCCCACCCCGCGCGGAGGCAGCGGGCACAAGATGTGGACTTCTTTCTTATGAGCGGCCAGAGCAACATGTGCGGCCACACGACGTCGCCGCAGTCCCTCACGGGAGACGCCAGCTATTGGGAGCAGATCAAGCTAATCCTCGGGGTGATGAGCGACCCCAGCGTCAATGTTAGCCCCAGCATGTTTGAGGGGGCGCTGTTCGATGTCATCCGGACGGCGAACGCGCGGGTGACCTCCGACGATGCCGTGGCGGCGGCGCTGACGAACGGGACGATGGAGCTGCACCGTGCGGGGCTGTTGGACGGCCTCGACGCGCCGTTGCAGCTAGGCAGGTGCGTTGTCTCCGCGAGGGCTTGGACTGCTGAAGATATCTTCTCAACTATTATTCTCTATGTCCTGTCATCCTTCTGCAGCTGCTCGTACGTGGAACCCCTCGGCGGACTCCGGGAAAGGGATCGCAGCGGAGGGACCCGGCCCACGGCGTGGAACGCCAACTGCGGCGATTCGTTTGGCCATGAGTGGATGTTCAGTAGGACGTTGGAAATGGAAATGGGCCAGCAGCGCCCGTTCGAGGCGGTGAAGAATGCGCGCGGCGGCACAGGTGAATGCTGTTCGAGAGAAAGTGCGCCATCTGCAAATGCAATTCATCCCTCATGTAATACTCGCAATCATTTCTCTGATGCTTCGCTTAGAAATACACCAACATTGGTATCCGGGGCACGGAACATACTGGGAGTCGCTCCGGGCGTCCATTCGAAGCAGAAAGGGCCGCGGCGATTGGAAAGGATTCGTTTGGCACCAGGGGACGCAAGGTATGGTGGTGCTGTTTTTATTGCAGTTGCACTGAGACTATTGTGCACACAACTCTGAGCATTTATTCACGACATGCAGAGTCTTGGACCGATGAGGATACATCCGTATCCTATTTGGGCAACCTAACCGGATTGGTGACCGAAGTGAGAAAAGAAATGTTCGACGCGTCCCACGCTGGAACGTATGGCTGCCCGGAGGAAATTCCGGTGGTCATCGTGCAAATAGGGAGTTGGCCGCAACGCCTGCGAGCGCAGAATGTCCGCGATGCCCAGTCCGAATTCTGCGATGGAGATCCGCGGGCGCAGATTGTCTACATGTCCGATACGAGCCCGTTCTACCACTTTGACGCGCCGTCGTTCCTAATTGGAGGCCACCGGATCGCCCAAGCCTACCAGAGAGCGGTCGAAACGAGCTTCGAATGCCCATCTAGCAATCCATCGTCGCAACCATCTGCATCTCCAAGACCATCCAGCCAACCTTCGGGTCAACCCTCGGCGCACCCATCCTCGTCAGCAAAGCCAACAACATCGTTGAGACCATCCAATCAGCCCTCGGTGCAGTCATCCAGCCAACCTTCGCCTTGGCCCTCGCCAAAACTGTCATCGCATCCCAGCAATTCACTTTCCGGGCAGCCCTCCGGTCAGCCTTCCTTTCATCCTTCTTCTTTCATAACAGCGGAAGACGACTTTGTCTCGATGACCACAGAAGAGGGTAACGTCACGATATCCGTCCTTCAGAATGATAGACCTGCGTCGGGGCTCGTTCTCAACTCGATCAATGCCCAGGCATCCAATGGTGAATGTACCATCGTTCAATCCCTGGAAGGTTTGATGAGGTACGAGCCCAACGAGGGATTCGTGGGCACCGACCGATGCAGTTACGAGAGTTGCGATTTGTCTTTGCGGTGCGGCACGGCGACCGTGACGATTTCGGTTTCGCTGCCAAGATTCCAACCGCCTTCCGCGCCGGAGGAGTCTCCCGTGAAGTGGGAGGGCATTTGATGCAAGCCGCCGCATAATGAGTAACATCTTCACTCATTCCTTTCGGTGCCTATCGTTTCACTCATTTCATTCGATACAGCCACAGGCGTTTCGCCCGGCGCTTCCTGCAGATTGAGTCAGCAAAAGTCAGTTGAAGAGAAGGCAAATTACAACGCAACACAAGCACCACTTGCTATTCACTCACCCGGTCCCCTTCTTGCCCAATGGATTTGCCTTCTCCCAGCCCAGCTTGCTAAATAGCGCCTCCGATGCCTTGTTCCCGTCTACGATGAATGCAAATGTATCCTCTCCCCTGCTCATCAAGGCGTCCATCGCCTCTTGCAGCAATAACCCGCCAAGGCCGAATCGTCGATGTTCCTCGTCCACGTGCAAGATGCCAATACTTCCGTTGCGATGTCGAATGATGCACGCCACCAGCTGGCCATCGGACTCGACGCCCAAGCAGGTGCTGCGTCCAAACTTTGTTGCATTGGAAGTGTCCGCGACGATTTGCTTTTGGATCATGACCAGCGACTTTTTCGATTGATACGGCCACCGAGAGTCCACGTACGTTGCATCCGATTCCGTGAGAGGCCGGAGGGTATATTCCTTTGGCAATACCCTTTCATTCAACGTTGCATCGACTTCGCCTGTGCTGTTCAATAGCTGCTGCTGACGTTCCGCTTTGGCTCTCAATTTCGACACGTTTCGCACCAGCTCCGGATTCTCCTCCAAGTGCCTCCGTTCATATCTCATCTGGGTCAATATCATCGCGCGCAGCGAAACTAGAAGATGACGCGATGCCTCCTCCACCTGAGGGTTATTTGGTTCCAACAACCGCAATGTGCGTTCGCAGGACTCTAATGTCGACAGGCAGTGCGTATCGGGCTGCTTGCGGATGCTGTCGTACATTGATCGCTCGTTCGTGCCGGTAAATTGCACCGCCTGACATCGTTCCAACAGGGCCGGCGAGTTTCGCAGCATCCGTTTTGCCTGCGTCCAGGTGCCATCAACGATAATGAGCAGATATTTCGACTGCTGACCGCTGCTCGATTGAACCTCTACATCATGTGATATCTTCTCCATTGCATCTGCATCCTCGAGCGTGACGGCATTCGGCCCCGGAAAGAGCACAAGCGGCACCCTCCCCTCCGAACACGCCTCATCCAATATCCCCTCCAGCTCCACATCGAACGACCGCCCCACCATCACCCGACACTGTTCCAGCACCAACTTCAGCAAGGGCACCGTGCTGATTGTCTTGCGCCGAAATTCGACAGGGTGCTGCAACACCAATACGTCCGTGTCCAAGCGTATTCTAGACGCAGGGAGGTGGTCGCAGAGGCACTGCGGCAAGGGCCGTCGGCAGCCGGGGCAATACTGCCGCCACTCCGTCGATTCGAGGGAGCCTTCCGCCCGCTGGTCGGGGGACACAAGGTTGTGGTTGCGAGTTGCAATATTGCTGCTGCCGGTGGCGGTGGAAAACGCCGCCCCGAATCGGAACAGGCCGAGGGCCATCAGCCACGGGAAGGGCCTCATCGTTCGTGCCAACCCGCGGCTCGGGTGCCCTTTCGTCTTCTCTGGCCACCGGCGCGCCTGCTCTCCAGCCGCTTTGAAATCGCCGGCCGGCCGGCGGAGGAGTCTGACCTTCGTTCTTAGGACCACCACTACAGGACGCGATTATATCACTAAGATTTTGGTGAAATGACCGGGTCCTGCAGTGGGAGGTCGCTCTCAACCACTCAATGCCTCCAGCGGCGGCACGGCCATGCCGTCCCCCCGCCGCCCCCTCCTAGGGTTGTCGGCCGCCGCGATGGGCCTGCAGTGGTCGTCCAAGGCCCTCGGGGTAGGCTGGGCGCTGGTGCGTGGACGTTCGGCCGGCAGTTAGCGCGGATTTCTCGTCGGTCGTCGGTCGCGAATCGACGTCGTCTCCACTCCTCCTCCGTCTACGAGCGCGCCGTCGTCTGTGACGACCGCCCGCATCAAGGGGTTGGCGCGTCGCGGTGGTGGGACATATCCATCTTACGGGGACGCCTGTGTTTACGGGTCGGGGGTGCATCTTCATTTGTGCGCGCAACGGCGCGAAGTACACTCAAACATCACCATCAACATATTCGCTGACGAGGGGAGCTCGCTCCTGTGCCCCCGCCCGAGTCTTCGGCACGAGGAGCGAGTTCATAACATCGCCAATTTACGCAAATCATTGATGACAAGGGGTGGCGGCTTCCAGATTATCGCGCCGCGGGATGCCAACGACGTGTGGTGAAAGAGGGGGCAGTCATGGGATGGACAGCCAACGGGTGGACAGCCAGCGGGTGGGCATTGTGATTCTGCTGGCGAAAGAACGGGGACGTGACATCGAGATCGTTGGGGCACATTTGCGTGAGAATATCAGCTTGCTTGATTGAGAGATGGCTCCCTGTGCATATGGCCGAGAGAACTCCGGATCAGTTGTGATTTGTGCGCAAAGCTGGAGCCCCCGCCCCGCCTGCACTGTCAGGCAACGTACGCAACTGCGAGCGCGTGGATGATTCCGTTTTGATGGATTGCGGGGAGAGCTGCGCAGAGGGGTATCGCACACAAACCGGCATCGCACGCAACAAGAGGAACCCCCGTGTTCTTTTGAGGGGCGAGGGGCGAGGGTGCCACCACCACCACCACGGCCCACACAATGCAAGAATGTATTCTAGAACACTCTTGATTATTGCGCATATCATAAACCCTCCTTGCCTCACCACAATAATTCTTCCCCGGCGACGCTTCGTGAACACTCGGTAAATTGCCGCGATGGACAGCGCTAGCCTCCTCCGCTGCCCCCAATGACAGTCAACTTGGGCGACGACGGGCTACCTGAGCCTCTAGAAGCACGAGCGATGGGTCCCCTGCGGCGCGGAGCACGGGGGTGCCGTTCGCCGTCGCTGCGAACACCGTCACCGCCCTCTTGCCGCGTTGCTTTCGCCGGTAAGCTTCACGCGAGTGGCCCAGTCGCATACTTACTGGACAGAATGGTTGGCTGAGAGAGAGAGGGACCGGTGGTGTGACGGCCAGACGTCACCGGCCGCGACGACGTACAGACCGTGCGACCGCAATTGACTCGCGACCGCAATTATTTTAGCGGCTAGCTCTGTCTGTGGGGCGGGCTGGGGGGACCCCTGTGAATTCCTCTGTAGGAATGACGGGAGATAACGGAGGAATCAATACGACCTCTCACCTCCTCTTACTTTTATTCCCCCAAAACGAGCTGGCGGGCCTCCTCCCCTGCCCCGGCCACTGCTGCCTCTTCGCTCGGCTCTCCTCTTGCAATGGAAGCGTTTCATAGGTTCACAGACGAAACGCGTGCCCGCCTTCAGCGCAACGACCCGTTGGAGCTGGGGCTGGAAGTAGATTTCGGCCGACAAACGGACTTTGACCCCTACACGAAAGAGGGGAGGGCGAGGTGCGAGGGCGACGGGCTCCTCATCGGCCGCTGCACGACGTTGAAGCGCCTGAAACTTGCGTGCCTGAATTCGCAGCACAAAAATGAAGAGACGGTCGTATGTTTTGAGGCCATCTTCCGGGGGATTGCCCAGAACAGGTCCATCGAGGAATTATTTGTGGATGGGTATGGGCCGGCGCCGCTCACATCGCACCATCCTCATGTGCACGACCTAACTTTGTTCTTGATATTAGCGCCATTGTTCGAGCACAACCACAACCTTCGCCGCATCCGTCTTCATCTGGGGTCCATGTTCCCCGAAGGCAATGCGCAGCTGTTTGCAGCTATTGGAAAGTGCAGCTCGTTGACGGATGTCGACTTCAATGCCCATGTATCCAATTGTGAGAACTACGGGGGAGAGTTTATCGCAGCGCTGGCGAACAGAAGGAAGATTCTGAGGAAACTCTCGTTGAAAGAGTGCTACCACAGCTGGAATGAATGTTCCGACCTGGAGGATCTGATTCGGTATTCAGTGCGGGAACTAGATCTGACCGACAACGCCATTGACGATAGAGGGGCCGCAGTGTTGGGGAGGGTGCTTGGGGGGAGAACCACGCTGAAGACTCTGGCCATGTACCCCAATGATTTTGGAGAATCGGCAGAGGGGCCGATGACCATCGCTGGATGGACCGCTCTCTTTGCTTGCTTGAGGAGTCCCGATTGTGCTCTAGAGAACCTTCAACTTGGCTGGTTCGACAGCGTTGGTGGTGCGCTTGCCCTTGCCGACGCACTCGTGGAGAACACATCGCTGACGACCCTCAATTTGCAAATGTCATCTCTCAGTCATGAGGGCTGGCGTTCCTTCTTCACAAAATTGTTTCAAGGCGCATACTCTGCTCTAGAGCACCTCAATGTCAGCCGGAGTGGCGTGTACATGGATGAAATGGAGAGATTAGATGGCCATGAAATTGGATTTGCATTGGCTAAGGCACTACAAATCCCAAAGAGCATGGCACTGAAGACACTCAACCTCACCCAATTTCAGCCGATCTGTGAGTCAGAGCGATCCGCAGAGAGTTGGGGGGCCATCACGTCGTCGATGCAAAGCCGGATTTTCAACGCGGAGAGCCTGCGCACTGTCATGGTATCAAATCACTCTGTTGCCAAGCTGTATCTGGGAACTGGGCTCCCATTAGAAGAGATGCCTTGGCTCTCCGATGATCTCGAGTCCTTGTTGCACTTGAACGATAATGCCGACAAGGCCGCGGTCGTTTGCGAGAAAGTCCGCCTCTACTACAATACGTGCAACCCAACTGTCAAGGATGATGAATTGCTGCTGAGAGAACTGGGAAGTGACTCTGCTGATCTGCTGTGGAACAAAGTGATGCCTTTTGTGGTGGCTTGGGCGGGCGGAGGCGACAACCCAACCCTGCTCTACAGGATCATTCGACGAGTGCCGACGCTCTTTGGTTCTGGTGGGGGCATGTCTGCTACGAAGAAGAGAAAGGCGACCAGCTAACAACTACAATGCGTGATCGGGGGATCAGGGGGATCAAAGCGGGGCCCGGGCGCGCGCGACGCAAGAGGAGAAGAGGGAGGGAGGTAGCCGGTACAATACCTCTACAGCTTTTCGTGGCCGGCAGGGCTCCCGCCGCTCATAGACCAGGTACTACTATTCCGCCGTTACTATCCGTTTAGCGGTCGGACATTAATTTGCCCATCGTAGCGAAGGAAATTATCGAGCGATTTTGTTCGTACCGGGATATTGACGGCCATGACCTGTGTCATTGGTGGTCGGTGTCAAGTTTAGTACAGCCCGATTCAAACGCGTGTCGT
>JALLAP010001039.1:0-20857 GCA_036939355.1 Thalassiosira profunda | reverse complement strand
TGAACGCCAGCACATCTTGTGGATAGAGGTATGAAAAAATGGCGATCTGTGCATCGCTTGGCAACAGGGTCACGTCCATGCTCCCTCGGCCCGCCATGGCAATCATTTCGCTGAGCAGCTCGCGCGATCGTTCGTCCGATAGGTGCAACAGATTCCCCGTAGACTGGGATCGACGAACAATGGCCTCGTCACCTTGCCCTGGACTGCAAATTATTGATGAGCCGCCATCGAGCTTGGAAGAGATCCCAGTGAAGTACTCGGTGGCCGCATTCCATGCGACGGAATACACGTATTTCTGTTCTTCTGCCGTCTCGTTTTGATCAGTACTCCCTTCGGTTTGTGGCTGCACTGCATTATTGTCCTCACGCGTTGCTGCATTTCTGGGGTCCACCCTTATTGAGTGCACCAACGAGCTCACACTTGCAAATGTCCCCAGAAAGATGGTCAAAACCAAGTGATCAAAGACGGCAATGGCCATGGCCAGGAATGGTCCCCCGGAGAGGATAAGCCCTGCCGATTCGAGCAGCTCGTCGGTCGGGTCCTCTTTGGAAGTGCTCGAGTCCACCGAGTCTCCATGCTCGCGCAACGACGAAATCATGCCCGGGCTCGACAGCGCCGACGACGAGTTTCGCCTCCGCAGCCCCCTGGGTGGACTGTCATCCTCGTGGAGCGACGATGCATTCTGTGCCCTCCCCGATCGTAGCAATCGCTCATTGTGCTCGCTGTCCCCCAACGGATCGTCGTTTTCATCGCCCTCCGGATGATAGCCGCGGTTGCAGCTCAGCTCGCGGCGGTATACGGTAAGCAGCCCCAGGGCGATGCCCACCACGACGCGGAGCACGTCCTGGAGCTCGTAGCCGAATACCAGCATGGCGAGGGTAGGGTGCGGGGCCAAGCCGCCGCGGGTTGGGGGGGGAGGGTGCGTGGTGGTGCGTGAACAAAGTGAAGGAAATAAGGAAAGGAGAAAGGAGTAGACCTCTACTGTCTACCTGTACTACGTAAGTACCTACACTGACCACGTGGCTCGAGCTGTCAAGCATCTTCTCTCTTGGGGTGAAATGAATCCCCAGATTCACCCCCTTCTACACCAGAGCTGTCTAGCTTTATTCAAGAAAGAGTCTGTAAAACGACACCCAGGGTAGAACTACCCCTATTCCGTGGCGCCCAACGACCGACTTACTCCGCCCCGCACGCCACCATGGCATAATTTCCTCCTTGCCGCCGCGTCTTGCTCCCCGTAGCCGAGCCGCGTCCCCGCATCGAGTCCTTATTATCACTCTCTTTGGTAGCACCGCAACCATGGACCTCTCCCGGAAAATGTTCGCGGACATCCCGTCCGTCGTGCGGCACCACTACAACGAGGGCACGATCAACTGGCCGATGGGGATTTACATTTCCCTGGTCCACGTGATCGGGTTCGTGGGCGCGGCGAAGGTCATGGACTGCTCGCGGGAGACGCTGATGTGGGCGTTTCTGCTGTGGCCCATTAGGTGAGTTGCTTTTGTGCGTCGGCGGCTCAGCCGAGCGCCTCGGTGCATCTGAAGTGCATAGCCGAGGGTGGAGACAAAACACCATGTTCTTTCCACCCCTCCGACTCCGACTCGACCAATTCATTGCAATTCTTCCTCGCCGCTCACGACGCACATCTCTTCCTCGTTCCGCTCAGTGGCTTTGGAATAACCGTGGGCGTCCACCGCCTGTGGTCCCACCGGTCCTACTCGGCCGCCTTCCCCGTCCGCTTCGTCCTCATGCTCTGCAACTCCATCGCCAACCAGGGCTCCATCTACCACTGGGCCCGCGACCACCGCGTCCACCACAAATACTCCGAGACGGACGCCGATCCCCACAACGCCATGCGCGGCTTCTTCTACGCGCACATGGGATGGCTGTACGTCAAGAAGCACCCGGAGGTGGTTCGGGCGGGCAAGGAACTCGACTTCAGCGACCTCCACGAGGACCCCGTCGTCATGTTCCAGAAGAAGCTCGATCCGTGGTTCGCGCTGTACATGTGCTTCGTCTTCCCCGCCCAGATCGCGTCCAAGTTCTGGGGCGAGAGCTTCTGGCCGGCCTTCTTCGTCGCCGGCGGATTGCGATACATGCTCGTCCTCCACTTCACGTGGCTGGTCAACAGCGCCGCCCACCTGTTCGGCGACCACCCGTACGACGTCGTGTCGTACCCGTCCGAGAATCCCTACGTCTCCTTCTTCGCCGTCGGCGAGGGGTGGCACAACTGGCACCACAAATACCCCTTCGATTACGCCGCGAGCGAGTTTGGAATTTCCTCGCAGTTCAACCCGAGCAAGCTGTGCATCGACATGCTGGCGGCCGTGGGGCTGGTGTGGGGGCGGAAGCGGGGCACCGCCGCGTGGGATATGGGACGGGCGCGGAGGGACCGGGACAGGGAGGCCGGCGTGCCTCTGCCCAAGCCCGCGCCCCGGCCTTGGGAGGTGAACGCGGCCGCCGTCAAGCAGGACTGAGTATCGATGGACGAGATTGTTGCTTCACTATAATGTTACTAAAGAGATAGAAAAAGAATCATCTGACTGCTATGAGTTGATGGAAGCGCTGGGATTTAGACCTTATCAGCCATTCTTCTTCAGCCGCATATTTTCCAGCCGCAACTCATAAACTTCCTTGTCCAGCTCTTCCACTTTAGCTTCCAAGGAACTAACTCGAGCTTCCAAAGTGGAGGTTCTAGTTCGAGCGACCAGCTTGACACAGGCAGGACAGGCTCTGCTCCAATTGAAGCTACAGGCCTCGTGGCGACAGGCGGAACAGACCTCCGAATCACAAAGTTCGCAAACTCCCACGTCGAAATTCTCGTCCTCGTGCCCTAGGCAATCTAAGCAATGAACAATATTGCAGCCGTAGGCCTCACATATCCGCATGCCACAGGGCTTACACCGAATCTCGCCACAGACCCCACATTCACGACTACAGTCGTCACATAAACCGCCACTACATTGTTCGCATTGAGTTACGAAGCATCCTTTACAGAACCCCTCTGCACAGTTCTTGCATTCGGTCACCTCAGAACATGTTACGCAAAACTCTCGTTCGCAGTTGAAACAAGATTCCGTGCGCATCCTATCATCGCCGTTGTCACGAGGACAGTTGTCGTGGTGAAATCGCAAACACTCTGAGCAGGTATGGAGTTGCATGCCGAAATATGGTCCTTCGCCCATGGCGAACCAACCTATCGCCTCATCGCATTCTGAACAAGAGAACATTCTGTCCAAATGCTGAGCATACCTATGAAGGAATCCGCGTAGCTGCTCAGAGCCATTCTCGCTCCATTGTGCTGGAATGCGTACATAGCTCAGACAACTGCCTTCCGCGTCCATGATGCTCTCAAGGATAGGTAGAGTATCTTGTTCCGAGATCGATGGATTTAGATCAATATTCCTGGAATCGTGGCGCCCTACGAGGCTCAGGTCGATCATTTGCAACGAATCACATCCTCGAAGAGGCTCCAATCCATGCCCCTTGACGTTGACGCATCTTCCTAAGTTCAGTCTTTTTATCGGGCCCACAGATTGCACACATGATAAGAGTGCACCTAAATGTCCGTCGTGCACTTTGCTTGCGAGTTCTTCGTTGATATCCTCAACATCCTCTAAGTCGAGAGTGTCCCACATGCTTCGATCGGAAGACATGATGGCTTTGCTTCTCGCAGACGGAGACAGCTTCCAATTGGACCGCACCCATTTCTCAGTCGACGCGGTCAGAGCCGCGGCAAACAGCGCCATCGAGGGCTTGCAGAGAAACTCCGCCGCATGCGCCAGGGCCTCGTCTGGCAGGTCATAGAGGTGCAGGCGGTCAGCCACCGCAGTTTTCCGGCGCTTGGCTCCCTCCGTTTCCATGGTGCATGCACCTACCTCCGTACCGTGGTGTCCAGTGCACTTCACATTACACTTCATGATTGTCCTCCTTGCCGCCAAAAGTCCAGCCTGACAGTTAGGTGGAGCTATTATTTATGGAAATAGTTCTATTCTGATCAAACAACATGATAGGAGCAAGGCTGGCGTAGGCAGCAGCTGCCGCGCCACAATTTGATTTTTGTCGTCGTCGCCTCTCGCTCGTCCCATCTGCTCGCGCCGTGCGTGGCCGCCTCCTCCTCTCCATAGTTTGCAAACGGTGACCATGGCGCCCCGAAATTACGGCGCCGTCTCCACCCGGGACGAGGACGAGGAGGCGGCCTCCGCCGTCGAGCTTCCGGGCCAGACGCCATTCACCGACATCGGCACCGTCGACCTCGGAATCGACGAAGGCCGTCCGAAGAAAAGCTGGTGGACCCGGCACCACTGCCTCTCCTACTCCTTGGCTGCTCTGGTCTGCCTCTTCTCGGCGCGGTATTGGCACCGCCGCGCGAGATCTTACCCCGGCCCGAGTATCAATGGCGGCAAATCCAAGGATGGCAGCCACGCACGCAGGGTGCCAACGCCCCCGGCACTGTCGGCGCTCGATCCCGCGGCCGACTTAGGCTTTCGCTCGACCGCGAGGAAGGGGTTGGCCACGCCCTCGAAGGCGTGGGGCGAATACTACTCGAGCAGTGAGGGCAAGGATGGCGCGTTTACGCCGCTGCCGACCAATGAATGGTATTTAGTGAGTGAAAGTTGTGCACAAGATGTGCACCAAATTGCAATCGTCGCCCTTGCCAGACTTGCATACGCTCAAGTGAAATGTTGTGCAAGATGTGCACCAATTTGCAAAACCGCCCTTGCCAGACTTCCATCCCTAACTCTTGCATTCGCCACGCTTTAGAACCTCCTGTCGCACAAGGCGGCGTCCGATCCGGCCAAGGCCGGGGAAATTGCCCACGTATACACCGTTCCGTACATTTTGGGCGTGTCGCCTCCCCGCGTTCCGGAACTGCCAAAGCTTTCCGAAGGCGGATCTGCCATGGCGGGCATCGGGTTGTTCATGCCCGTCATGAAGGTTGGTTCGACGAACATGCAGATGGTCTTCGACAAAGGAAACGGCGTTTCGCTGGGGGCAGTTGTGGAGAAGAAGGTTGCAAAAGACGAGGCGCCGACCACGTACACTGTCGACTCGAGCGAGGCGCTCAGCCCCCTGGGCGTGAGCTTGCAGTGGGACCACGTCAACGTGACAACGCACGTGGTCCGGGGCATGCCCTACGGAACGGTTCGCTTCGGCAAGAAGGACAAGTCAGATTCGTTCGTCCTGCCCCACATCATGTCCGGCAATCGGGCCGTGTCGCTGCTCATCGATTCCGACGGCGAGGGCACCAATGCCGGGAAGAAGATGCAGTGCGGATCCTTTACGGGTAAACCGGTCGACCAGGACCCGAACCACGCCGTTCCTTTAACGTCTGACGGAAAGCCTAAAACGTACGCGGTCGAGCGCGAGGTGATCTTCCATTTGGACGAGAGCGACTTCACGTGGGCGGCGTTCTTCTCGAAGCCTGTTATGGTGGAGTGCTACTCACACGCCGTGCCGGGCGTGTCCGTTCCAGGTGACAATCCTGAGGTGGGATTTCTTCTTCGTGTGGTGGAGGTCGACGATGGTAACAACAAATCAGGTGCTGATACAAAGGATGAGCTGGTGGTGCAGGTGGCGTTGCTGGACGAGTGCACTACGGGCAAGAGCATCATCAAGGAGCACTGCGACGGCCTCAAATCGCTGGGCTACGAGACAGTTAGTGCCAAAGGAAAGAGAAAGGAGTACCTGGAGGCACTGCGGGAGGGATCACTGCTGTATCCTAGGAGTCCCCTGGTTGGGACCAAGTTCCCGGAAGATGGCGACGACGAGGGTGATGCTGGTGATGAAAGTAGGTCGACCAAGGTGGCGAGGTCGACGAAGGTGATTTTCGATTGGGACATGACCTCTGCTGCTCCTGGAGCTGTGCGAACACCAAAAGGCGAAGCCCTTGCGGTCGAGGCATCGAGCTTACGTGCCTCTGCTTCTGCAACTTCAAAGACAAATGGAGACGACGACTCTTTCATCATGTTTGCACTGCCACACCACCTTGAGACACTCATGTACACCACTGAGGAGGGCGACACGTCCACGCCGCTCTGCCTTCACACCTTCCACGGACGCACGTGTTTGGTGAAGGGTTCTATTTGGAACATGGACATAAATCACGGTGAGCCGCATTCATTCCTCGCGGACAGACCTCCGTCGTCAGATGCCATTCCGGCCCTCGCCGAGGCATTGCAGGAAGATGTGGGCTTTAAGCTGAGCCCAAATGTGCTGAGGGGCGCGGCCGACACGTATTTCCCTGCCAAGGTCCTTGCCAAAATGGGTCGCATCATCGAGATCAATGGAGAGCTCCAGCGGTTGAAAGACGGAGAGCCGGACGATTACCCCGACGTCGATGACGCCGAAGTGGAAGAAGCGGCGGCTGCAGCTGCAGATGTCACCCTGTCTTCAGACGAAGAGGTGGAGAAGCTTCTGGACGATCTGCAAACTGCCACGGAGATCTGGCTCAAGCCTGGCGGCAAGGCCAAGGGAGGAGCGGAGGCCGAGTTCCTCTACGATTCGTCGTGGGGAGGTTTTGTCAACTGCGGCTGCTCTTACGCGTTCAAGAAGGGCCACGAGGGAGAAGGAAGCTGCAACAACACGTTCCCAGAGTGCCCCGCACTAGTTGACGTGAACGAGGACTTTGGCAACGGATTCTACAACGATCATCACTTCCAGTAAGTACATGGCCAAGATGCATTCGGAATCGTTTGCAGTTGACTCAGTAACTCATCTACGTGATTCTTTGGTTCAATATCAGCTACGGCTACCACATCTACGCCGCCGCCATCGTTGCCAAACACCGCCCTGCGTGGGGTCGAAAGTTCTACGAGCGCCTCCTTTTGTACATCCGCGATGTCGCCAACCCTTCCCCTGATGACGGATATTTTCCTGTCTTTCGGCAGAAAGATTGGTACCTTGGAAACTCGTGGGCTGCGGGCCTGATGTCAATGGAGCTCAGCCCGCATGGAAGGGAGCAGGAGAGCTCGTCGGAGGCAATCGCAGCTTTCGAAGGCATTGCCCTTTTTGGGGACGTCATGGTGCGTTGGATTGACGTGGAAGAATGCATCCTTTGAATTGTCAGAGATCTAACTCGTGCCCCCCTGGCTCCTTTGCAGATGGACGCGTTCGCTGACGACGAAGAGAAGCTGGAATCCGCACGCCTCGTGCGCAACATTGGCGAACTCCTGACTGCGATGGAAGTGTCTGCGGCCAGCCGTTACTGGCACGTGTGGGGATCGAAGACCGACGAGGACGAAGATGTTATCGTTTCTCCATTGTCTGCGAGCGACACCAGTGCCCCCCGCCCCCACATCAACACGTATCCGGCGAAATATTCCAAGCCCGTCGTTGGAATGATGCATGAAACGGTAAGGAACATTTGGCATGAACTGTGTGTTCGAAGATCCCAGCGCTAACAGACTCTTCTTGTTGAACAATGGTGTAGATGGCCTCCTTCCAAACCTGGTTTGCTCCGGAGGACGTCGTGTCCTTCGGCATACAACTCATTCCTCTAACCGCCGTCTCGGAGCGGCGCGATGATCCCGAGTGGGTCGGCACTCTTTATCCGTTCTACGCCAAGGCCTGCGCCACGGCAAACAAAGCGAACGAGGGCTTTTGCGAAAAGAATGGATGGGGCATCGTCCAGGCTGGCTTGCTAGCGGAGACCGGAGAAATCGATGCCGCGCTGGAAATGGCAGCTAACATTCCCGACAAGGTGTTCATCTCACAGGGAGGCGACGGGAACTCTCGCTCCAACACAATATGGTTCATTGCGACGCGGAAGGAAGCACCAATGACCGACAGATAGATCAAGTGCAGTGATTCTTCATTCGTAGGAAAGCACTCTTTATTCTATGAAAGAAAGAGAGCATGTACATTAAGAACTCAATAGGGGGGCGTTTACCTTAACTTCGAGTGGTCCAAGCATTGCGCTCTCTCAAAGTCAAATGGACAGGTACGGTTCCCAGGGATGGCGGTAATCGTAGCCATCGTATGTCTCCATTGCATCTTCGGCGAAGAGATCCCTCAACTTTCCAAGCAAATGCTCTACAACGGGAACGCTCCAGCCATTTCCTACGAGATGTTTGGCATACTGTTCCTCGGTATAGAACGAAGGCTGTGATTTCCCCTCTTGCGGAGACGACAAACTCAGGTGAAAGAACGGATCGGTAGGGTCGGGGTGGAAGCGGAACTTGGACTTCTTTCGCAAACGCCACAAGTCTCGTGGCAAGAAGTTTCTGAAGGTGACGTCTTCCGATGTCTCCGGGACGTAGAAGGCATTCTGTGCTAGCTCAGTGAACAGCCTTTTGAGCGGCTTTTCGACGTAGCCAGGAGGCAACCCCATCATCTTTTCTCTCTCCGCAACTGAATACGTCTCGATTTGGTACCTACGAGCATTGGATTCCGTTAAAGGCTTGCATTTGTACATTCTGCTGTCGTCAACTGCGCAGTCAAATGTGTGAGTTCAGTGCATCAGCTGGTGCAAAACGAGAAGCGCCAAACACTTACTTCGACATAGCGAGGCCAAGAAGGTATTCGCCTTTACAGGCGCCAGCTTCTCCTCTTCATTTTGGAGTTGCCTAGCCGTTGCTTCGTACCCATCATCAAGAATCACGTCCACCGAGACTGCGGATGCCACCTGTTTTATCGCGTCGGTGCTTTCCACTGGCAAGTTCATCCAATAAAACCGATTGCGTTTCACTGGGCCAAAATCCTTTGCATCCATTCGGAGTGGAGGCAGTCCTCCTGCTTGGTCTGAATAGCACTTGTCGACCTCCTCGTGGTGCTTGAACAATACATTCTCCGATAGGAACAGCACGTCCTCTGTCACGCCCTTGGAGCTTTGAATGCCATTCAGCCTTTGTATCAGACGCCCCACCTTCGGCAGGAACTGGGCGTTCTCCGACGACCGATCCCTGTGGGAATTCAGGCTAGAGTAGTTTTGACAGGGCGCTCCAGCAAGAACAAGATCGAACGGGCCATGCTTTTCAACGAGCGACGCAACCTTTGCTTCGTCTGGATTGTCACCAGTTCCATAGATTTCTTGAAATGTCTCGACGTAAGTGTGGTTTATCCCATCGCCCTTGTGGTTCTGTTTGCAGACGCTGACAGCCACTGCATCATGCTCCACGTGCACAATAGTATGAATGGGCAGTTTCAGCCTCTTGCTGAGATGTTGGGCGTTGACAAGAAAGATCTGATGAATGAGTGTAGTTGAAAGAAGAAGCCAACCATAGTATGTGCACTCACAGCACAACGGTTCCACTCCCGATGCCCGAAAATAGATCCAGAACGCGCAGACCACTTCGGCGTCCCTTGAGGCGCTGTCCAAACCTTGCACAGCTGTCACGGTACGCTGGATTGCTGTAGATAACGGAATCATTCGCTGGAGCACAATCAATGGGTGAGTGGGCGAGAAGAATGCAAAACAAGCTTCTAAGTACAATGAAAGACGCACCTGCATCGTATTCTTCATTCTCTACGGTTGGATTGGCGTCATCCAGAACAAAGAATCAGACAGAGAGTGCTCATCAGCACGAAAGCCCTGACAGACTCACCGAACCTCGCTTGCTCCCTCATGGCTGTATTGTAAGATCGCTTCACGGCGCTGTGATCAACAACCCTGCCCCTCAAAGACGACCCATTGTTTCCTTTCTTCGTAGACGTCGCGCTCTTTGCAGATTCTATTTGCCCCTCGTACACCTCTCTCGCCATTGGAGAAAGGTAATCGTCGCTCCTCTCCGAATCGTTGTGGCAACATGCACGATGGTAAAGCTTCGTATTCCCATAGTCACTGCCGCTGCCGCTGTTGCCACAGTTGTTTCTGATGCTCTCCACCTTGAGAAATCTTGTCTGGGCCGTTTTCCAGCAGCTAGAACAATAGAGAACAATGAGCAGTAATGAGAAGTATCTGGGTTCAATTGCAGCAATGCACACCAGCAACAGAATCGCAGGCTCACCTGCAATTCTGGCAGCAGAAGGCAAGCTCGCCCTCTGGGTCGTAATAATCCCTCAACACAAGATCAACGCTGTCTTCATCGTCGTCGCTGCTGCCATCATTGTCACTGTCCTCCCCAGTGGTCTTGTAGGAAGGTTGACTGGATGTTGCATTGCCTGTAGTGACATTTTGCTCATTATCCTCCTCGCTCTCAGCTCCCTCTGTGCTACCAGAGTCGCTGTCATCTCCAATTGCCTTGGAGAAAAGAACCTGGTTCTTCGTACCCCATCCGGAGTTCTGGCGATCGGTGTTGCTATCCTCTTCGTTTTTGCCTCCCTGTTCGCCGACGGCATCGCTGTCGTCTCCAGTAGAGTCGCGTGGGGAGGTGGAAACCTCCCCCGGGGCATCACTTTGCTCCTCCTCATTTATCTGTCCATCAGCATTCGCAGAAGCCTCAGGTTGGGACGGTTTCCCATTCTCAGTGGCTTGAATGTTGGCGTCCTCTGCGGAACCATTTGCATCGGTACCGCTTGCATCTTCATCGTCGTCAAACTGATCGTTGTTCGTAAAGTTGGCGTCCTCATCGGTAGAGACGTCGAAGCAATGGTCGTCTTCGGTGGAGGTCTCCGTTTTGGGGTTGGCATGTCTTTGAGAAGCAATGGTCGCCATTCCAGCATTTGCAGTTGCGGCCCCATTAGAGATCGCCTGATTGGTTCCAGTGGATTGAGAATTGCTCGGGGTCGGGTGCTCAGAATCGACCTGTATTGCACCCCCTCTGGTATCTTTTGCAGTAGGCCCAGTTGGAGACACTGCATTCTGGCAAAACCCTCCTGGAATCGACTGCGCCACTGCGTTGTTGTTTTTGGGATGCAACGCCGACACCAGATCCCCCACCTGCCGCTCCAGCCGCGCAAAGTTCTCTTTGAGAGCCCGTACTTCTTCATTGTTGTTTGGTTGTTCCTGGCGAGGTGCGTGGTTTTGGTCTCTTTCTTCTCCTTCGTCGCCTCGGTTCCTGCTTCTATTTTGGTGGCGATTGGGGCCTTGCTTATGGCGCTTGTGAGGCGGACGTTCGTTCGGGAATCCATTGCGTTCGGAGTAGTCGTATCCGCGCCATTGTTGACGACGATCGTTGTTGGAACGCGGATGCGGTTGGTGGCGATGCCTGTCCCAATCGCGCCCTCTTTCCCTTCTCTCATCATCTCTCGAGCCACCGCGCTTGTTACCATCCCAACCGCGCTCTCTCCCCAGTCTCATATCGCCACTCCTCGGGCCATCGTATCGCCTCGTGGCAGGTGGGTCATCTTCCCGCCACCTCATGTCGGGTGGACCGTCGCCGTACCCTCCTCCATGACGATCGTCGCGTCCCCAGTGATCATTATATTGAGGGGCGGAACGATATCTTCCACCGCCTCCGTCTCCTCCATCTCTACCAAATCTATCATGTGCAAACCTATCATATGCATATGCATAATTATTGCCGTAGGATGGAGAACGCCCCCTGTCCTCCCGCTGACGATGATGGCTCATCGCTGCTGCAGCCGAGGACGGAGCGCCACCACCCCGATCCCTGAGGTGATTTGCATCGCTTCTGATGCGAGAATTTTGTGTGAATCTCGGATCAGCTGCTGACGATGCACTCGCCACCGCCGCCGCGGCCGAGCCGTGATGCCCGGCCCACCGCCCCTCGCCCTCCCCGTTGGAGGTGCCGCCGCCCCAGCCGACGGGGGGCTTGTCCGCCGTTCGGGCCGTCCGTGCCATGTCTGATGCTGCCTCTAAAACTTTGTGAAGGTGCGAAGGGGGCGCGCCAGCAAAGCAAAGCTTTTTCAGTTGCAGCAAAGGAGGTGCACCGCACTCATCGGTGCACCCATTGTGCGTGCAGATATGTCGGCGCTCGACGCCCTCATGCGCAATTCCCGGGGCAAGGGCGGCGATAGCGCGAGAAGAAAGCGCTTTCCTTGCCCGGCAGGGTGCGGCATGACTGTCACGGAGCAAGAAGTAAACGCTCACCTCGATCGATGCATTGGGATTGGGACGAGTGCACCATCCGATGCATCCGAGAAGAAGAAGGGCCTGCCCGGTGCGCCTTCATCGTCTGCCACCAAAACGCCGCGGAAGGAGGGGAATGCATTTGCGCACATGATGCAACGGTCGTCCGCCGTCTTCTCGAAGGCGAGCAAACAAGACGATGTGATTCGGCACACATTTCATTTGCACGATGAAGACGGACGTGTCACGTGGACCGTCGAAGAGGATTCTAATGGAACTGATTGCAGCCAAACAGAGAAGGGCGAGAGTTGCAGTGCATCCATCCCATCAAGAGGCGTCTTGAATCTCCCACCAAGACGAAGGACGTGCAGTGGTCGGCGACAACGGTAATTAAGAAAGTGAAGAGCATAAATGTGGACGGAGAACCGCAGGCTACATCGGCGGATGGGGGCGAGAGACCGCTGGAATTGACGATCAGCACGTCCCTCACGTGTCCGCAGGGCAACAACATGCAAAAGCTCGTTCGTAGGCACTCGAGGCTTTCGGTGTCCCAGCTGAAAAGTTGTCTCCAGAAGAGCATTCGCCGACGCGCCCCCCTTCCCGCGGTCCGCGTCGCGATGGAACTGATCGATCGCTCGTGGACCGATTTGATACGGAGGCTGCCTGTGATTGTGCTCGAAGACAGCACGCTCCATCCCGATTTCGGCTTCTTGGTGTGGTTGATGGTGGCGGAGTCCAAGAGCTTTGTTCCGTGCATGTCTCTGCTCAGACGGGTATTGCAGATAGTCTTTGAGATGGCATCGTGTCCTCGCCAAGATGCACTGTCTTGGAATGAGAGGCTGGAATATGCAAAGGGCCAACAATTGCCAACGTCGATCTCCATGGTTGCACCTTTGTTTCTTGAGGAGGACTCGTCTGCACACGCCAACATCTGCTCGGTGTACATGAGATCAATGCTACTTCGGGCACAATACGGAGGGATGAAGTGCGACGTGCAAATGCTACACTCGTTTGCTGCCAGATGGGCGCAGCGATTTTCATCGACAAGCAACGTTCCTGCATCGCTGCTTCTAGAAACAGCAGAAACTGTTCAGTGGTGGGAGCTCCCACGAATCTTACACCTGAAAGCCCGTGAAAAGAGCAAAGAGCTCGTCACGGCCAGTATCGTTCGTCCCGAAGGTCTGCTCAAATTGACCCCCAACGACGTGTGTGCAGCGGGGATCGACTTTCACTGCTCGCCCGTTGTGGATCATTTGCTCTCGCAGCCATCATTTTGTGCTGCTTTCTGTGAGAAATTGGATCAACTAACCAGAGCAAGCAAAGCGCCAGACAGAGAATCATTGGCTGGGCAACTCAAGAGCTTGATTTGGGTGTACAGCTCGGGCATCAACCGCAGGCGCTCGTTTGAGGACGGCAGGAAGCAAGAGGACGATCCGATTGCAAAGGCGTTGTGGCACGAAGTCGTCAAAGAGCCATTCAATCGCTACACGAAGCAGTTTGTCCAGGATAGACTCCCATAAAAAACAGCTGCAATCAATATGGCTCTACTTCCTTGCAATCGTGAATTGGTAGAACCTTTCGTTGGGAAAGAAGTCCTTCGGGTTTGGCCTGTAGACTGGATCGACAAAATAGCTCTCAAACTTGATCGTAGAACCTCCGCCCACTCGTTCCCACACGGCAGCCAGCGTTGGCCCCACGAGATCGGGTGCGAAGCGCGATCCCTCTCCTGTTATTTGCAACGCACCGCCAAGNAGCCAGCGTTGGCCCCACGAGATCGGGTGCGAAGCGCGATCCCTCTCCTGTTATTTGCAACGCACCGCCAAGGGTTGCTGGGTCAAAAACGCTCACGAGGCAGTCGACTGATCCGCCTCCGGAGATCTCCTCGTCGTCAAGAGCATCGAACACCGTTGCTCCCGTTCGCTCCTCGTCGTTCTTGTCCCCCAGTCGATATCCAGTGCAGTAGTTGGACGATTGAAAGAGGTCGAGTAGCTCGACGATGCAGGGCGTTGTGTCAGTGAGTGGTAGTTGTTTCTGTGTTCCGCTCTTCAGAATCTCCACCGACTTTCGAGATATTAGCCCCTGGCTCATTATCTCGTCCAGAACCCTTCTCCCAATGTTGCGCACAAACAAATCACGCTTGGCATAGTCCTTCGGTATCGCTGCGGCGGCGATCCTCCATATCGAATAGCACGTCAGGTCAAAGTAGTACTCGTCGCGGACCGTCTCCTCCTTCCACGGATGCGATACCCGAAAGGCTGGCGATACTTTGGTTCGAAAGGCACTGACCTGCTCTGCAAGTTTTGCTGTGGGTATGTCGGTCAATTGTGCCAATTCCCGGAGCGGAATGCATGGTTGCAAATCGTCCTCTAGGAGCAGTGGCGGCAGCCCTCCTTTCAGTGTCCGAGGCGGATGCGGCGGCGGGCCGTTGGACGCGGGCAGATTGCCCTCCGGCTTGTTGCCCATTAAAAGGTCACGCATGTAATCTGGATGCGTGTGGGGGTGCAGGAAACGGTCAGAGATTGAGCCGATGTGTGCACACATCATAGGCATCATTATCGATACTCACATTCTAAGTCATATTCCGCCGCCCCCTTTGCGGCCAGTGCCATATCAGGAGATGCAACGAGCGGGAAAGAAACCGAGGACGCGACGAGCAGCGAGGAGAGGAAGGACCTCCTCCGCGAGGAAGGGCGCTCCTCGATGCACTCGATCTCGATGGTTGGAGACTCCTCGCCATCATGCCTCCTGCGCGAGGAAGGGCGCTCGGTGCACTCGATCTCGATGGTTGGAGATTCCTCGCCATCGTGCGCTCTCAGAGCCCCCGACCGCGGCCTGCCGGGTACGAGCGCGGGCACGCCGAAAGCCCCAGCGCAGGTGACTAGGGTGGCCGCCGCCGCTAGCAGCAGTTTGGACGCCATGTGGTTCCTCCCCGCGGTGCCAAAGTGCCGCAAGCCGCCTACAATACATAATACATAGCATTGACAAACGCCTCCAACTAGCACTTGCGACACTGAAATGATAAAGTTTGGTGTTTATCGCATTATTTGCGTAGTGCTATTTGAGGAGGAGGCCGGAGGCGAGGAGCAAAAGCAAAAGGGCGAGGCGAGGCTGGGCGAGGAGCACTCCGCACCGTCGCCTCCGCCAGCAGGAGGGGATGCACAACGCCAAAGAATGTCCATCGGCATCCTCTCGAGAGCGCCTGCATTCGCGCTCCTGATAATCGCCGCGTCGAACCTCGTTACGGGCGGCCTCGCTTTCTCCCCGGTATCCTTTCGACCCGTCAACCCACTGACGTCACACACACCCAGAGTTGCAGTACGAAGAAGCATGTCGGCCCCGAGCGACGGCATCGACCTCCCCCCGGACGAGACGCTCGATTCCCTCCTAGACGCGGCCGTCCGCGCCTCGGAGCAGGCGGGCGAGATCATACTCGGCAACGCGGGGGGCGCCGACGTGCTCAAGAGCAAGGCGAACAGCCGGGATTTGCTGACGCTCATCGATCCGCTCTGCGAGAAGACCATCCGCGAAACGGTGCTCGCGACGTTTCCCTCGCACGACTTTCTCGGCGAGGAAGATGTGCCGCCGGGGAAGGAGGCCAGCGCCGCCGCCATCGATGCCAAGCTGGCCGACAATCCGTCGCAGTATCTGTGGATAGTGGATCCCATTGATGGCACGTCCAATTTCGTCCAGTGAGTGCATCATATGAGTTGCAAATGATTTGGCCGTGGCGTACAAAGGAGAGGTGGTCGTCGGCGTCATCCACGATCCTCACCGCAAGGAGACGTTCACTGCAGTAAGAGGCCGCGGAGCGTACATGAACGGAGAGCGCATCAAAGTGGGCGAACAATCTACCATCGGCGATGCCATCGTCGCCATGGGCTCGCCACCGGCGGAAGAAAGCATGAAGATGAGCCTTGCAGCTCTGCCGGTGATGATGCCCAAAGTGAGAACGATACGGATGCTGGGCTCGGCGGCACTGATGCTGGCGTGGGTGGCCAATGGGCGGCTGACGGCATATTGGGAATACGATTTGAGCTCGTGGGATTTGGCGGCGGGGTCAATTCTGATAGAGGAGGCGGGCGGGGCGATGACCGATCTGAACAATGAACGGTGGAACTTACGAACGAGGAAGATCTGCGGGAGCAATGGGGGGAAGGTGCACGCACAAATTCTGGAGGCTTTGGCAGAAGCGGGCGTGGTTTAGTTGTCGTAAGGTTCACGAATCGTATTGCAACTAGCCCCAGCGAATGGCTACGGAAAGATCCGATCATGCTAGGAGGCATCAAGTGATTTCATCTAGCGTTGTCTGCAGAATTGCACCTAAGTTGGCTCTACGTAGCCGAAGTACGTATTGGCCGTCAGGTAGCTAACTCAGCCGTGTGGACTTGCCACTGGGCATAGCTGGGGCACAACCACCAACCACAGACAACAACATCGTTCCCCCCACTCCCCGTCGCTGTCTCAGGCTCGCACCGGTCAGGTAGAGGTCTTGATGGAGGGCAGATCCAACGAAATTGCCGGCTATTGCAATCACAGGCCCCGATGGCCGCTTTCGTTTCAACTCTCATGTCGTTGATCTGACGAGGGCAGGATGAGGGCGAACGTCGCGGCGGTAGCCCTAGCGCTGCTGCTGCTAATTGTTGCGCTCGCGGCACTGCTCGCCTCGCTGCCGGGACGCCTCGATGAATTGCTATTGGCACACGATGGATATTGCAGCAACATGGAGGGCGTTGGGGAACAGCGGCGGCTGGTGCAGATTGATTACGGGGACTATGTGCAAGAGGTTATCCCGGGAGGCGAGCAACTGGAGCAGATGCATCAGCAAGCACAGCAGTCAGAAAAACGCAATCAATTTCAACATATCGACTCCCTTCTCTGGCGGCTGGCGCTGCATCTGTGGGATCAACCTGCAAACGATGATGATTCCGCGGTGGCAGAAAGCACGACGTGTTCCATTGGCAAAACACCCGAGCAGCACCGCCCAAACAGCAACGATGGCAATCCACATGCCAATCTGCCAAATGCGTTTGATGCTTCGAGAAAATTGCACCCCATCTGCGAGGGATACCGAACGCTGCGCACGCGTCTGCGCTTCGAGCGGTTGGTCCTTCCGTGGAATTGGCATTACCGAGTTGCATTTCGAGTGAGGGGATTGACCCTCCATTCGCTGGCCGAGGAGGTTGCGTTTGTGCCCAGGCAGGAAGAGGTGCAATCAAAGTCTTGGTTGCAGGTTTTGAGGCTGATCCGTCCACATGTCGATGCATCTAGAGTCAATACCATTCCTCGCAGGAAAAGCAATGTGGGCGACCAATTCACAGCTACCACGGACGGTGAGAACAAGCACTCGTCTCATTTGCCGCCATCAGCAGAAGTCGATACGATGGACGTGTCATTCCAGTCTTGGAGACGCCCCATCATATCTATGCATTTGAGTGGCATCACCATAAATGCTGTCATCCAAAAGGGAGAACTTGCACTGCCGCGAAAAGAAGGTCGCGGCATCGAGAAGCTATCCAACACTTCGGGGCTGTATCTTGGAGCAATGTCCATCCCAGAGGTGCTGTATATATTGCCAAAGCCACCCGAAGTGAGGGGCCTTTACCCACGAATTGGCCTCGTGAACATCACCAACGTTTCACTGCGTGTCTACGAGAATCATGTGAAGAAAGATGGGTCATCGTCTGTGAAGATGCTGCTGGAGATTACGATACCAGACAAGTTCTTTCGGCCAATCACCAATTTGACTTCCACCCACAAACACACTGGCATCGACCGAAAGGATTTGCAGCCGATGATGGAGACTTGCATATCTCATGCTCTCAGACGGCACCTCCTCCGCGAAGCCACGGCTGCGTTTCGCAACAGCTGGTCTCAGGCGCACAAGTTCGTTGAAAAGACGCACGAGCTGTACATTGATCGATGGATTGAGATGGGCACGCAGGCATGGCATCAGACGCAGCAGAATGTGTGGCAAGGCGCGATCAATGGGACGGCTCCATTGAAGAGGGCAGTGGAGGACTGGGTGGATGAACTGAAAGAGATTTTGTCAGAGCCGGGCCCGCCCTTGGCAGTTGTCGTAGCCCACTACTGGAACCGGACCATCGAGGGAATGCACAAGCATGGCGTGGCTATCAAGGACAAAAAAGTATGGGGCCACCTGAACGAGATGATAACCAAATCCAACGTCAGGCGCGAGAAGAGAATAGCAAAGCACCTGGGTCAATTGCGGGACGCCTTCGATGGCTTTGGTAGCGAAATGGAGCTCCTCTTCCATAGTTGCGAGATGGAAGTGAAAGAAATCTGGCTGGTCAGTTGTTTCGTGGTTGATGTCTCTCTTTGCAATTGCCGACATTCCTGATCATTCCATTTCCCCGTAGGCCTGGCACCGGCAGTTCCTGCCTGAGATGTAGACTGCAACAAACAACAACGAAGAACGAGCACCAAGAGGGCTTTATGTTATATCCGTCTTGAGGTTGCGAATACCCCGTCGTTTGTTTGGAGCCGAGGAGCTGTTTCGCTTTGATGCTGAGGCAACGCTGGCTTTACTGCCAGTGCTTTTGGTTGAGGAAGCGCTCCTTGAAGGCCTTGGGCGCTGTTTGGAAGAGGGACCCTGACTGGCAGAGGAGGGAGTTTGTCGAGTGGCGCTCGCCTTGCCGCCTTTTCTCTCGAGAGATTTGACGCGAGGCAAGGAAGTCTCTTCGAGAGCATCTCGATTTTGATCTCGGACATCCACAATGCAGACCGTCTGCACGGCGAGGGCTGACGAGGAATCCGACTCGGGTATGCGCTCGGAGGCCCCGAAGGCCTCAATCTTGCCTCCAGGATGTACCATCACCTTGTGCACGCGCTTCGATCTCTCCAGTGCGTCGGCGATGGTCTTGACGCCAATCATGCCAATGCGATTCTCGCGCAGGTCGATGAGCTTGAGGGCACTGCGCTCGGCCAACACGGCCGCAATGGCGCGGGCGCCGTCGTCGCCAATGCTGTTCTTTCGGAACTGCAGCTCCTCGATCGTGATATTGTCGCGAAGCATGGCCGCGACGACGTGCACCTCCTCGTCGCTGATGCTTGCCTAAACCAACAAGGATGCACGCGGTGTTGTGAGTGAGATGAGATAGCGGAATAAGTGAGTCGACAAGCAGAGCGCAACTCACCTCGGGAAGGTTGATCTTCCCTGCGCCCACGCCGCCCACCTCGCGCCGGTCCTCCTCGCACCCAGGCTCGCCCAGGCTCACCGAGGCCTTGACGGCGCGGACGTATCGCAGGAGGATGCGCCGCTTGGACTCCTCCTCCTTCAACACGCCGCTCTGGATCTTGTTCAATTCGCGATCGAAGCGCTCCACCTCGTCGTCGCGGGCCTTGGAGTCGGCGTGGGCCTTGTCCAGCTGCTCCTCGCCGTACAAGATGGCGCCGTACAGCTCGGCGATGCGCTTGANAGTCGGCGTGGGCCTTGTCCAGCTGCTCCTCGCCGTACAAGATGGCGCCGTACAGCTCGGCGATGCGCTTGACGAGCGATTCCTGCGCGTTCTGGCTCTTCAGGACCTTGCGCAAAAAGACGTTGCAGCCCTTCTCCTCGATCCAGACCTTGTCCTTCGGGCTCTTGCCGGCGACGACGGAGTAGCCCAGGGAGGGCCGATTGTCCACGAAGAAGCGCAGCTGGCCGCCGGCGAGGTTGTTGGCGGGCTGACCCTTGGACTGGATGGCCTTGCGCTCGGCCTTGATCTCGCTCTCCTCTTGGAGTTTGAGCGTGTGCTCGAGCGATTGGTGCTTGATGCGGGTCTCCTTCAGCTGCTTGTCGGACTGCTGGAGCTTCTCGGCGGCGTCCCGGGCGCTCTCCTCGGCTGTGGCGAGCTTGGACTGGAGCGTCTCGCACCGTTGCGTGATGCCCTGCAGCTGGGCCTCCATCTTCTTGATCTCCTCCTGCTGCGACGACCGCGCCTCCTCGTCCGTCTGCAGCCGGTTGAGGAGAAACGCGAGGCGGCCGTCCAGCGTGCGCACCTTCTCGTTGGCCTCTTTGGACGCCTCCTCCTCCCGCAGGCGAGACTTGGCCTCGTCCTTGAGCTTCTGGCCCAATTGCGAGTTGACCTTCTTGAGGCCGCGCAGCTGGTCGTCGAGGACCCGCTTCTCGGCCTCCGCCTTCTCGCGGGCCCGTCTTTGGGTGGCGTTGTCCTCGGCGACCTTGCTCTGCTGCTTTTTGAGGGCGAACAATTCCTGCTCCTTCTTGGTCAGGGCCTCCATCGACTTCTTCTTGCCGAGCTCGGCGAGCTTGAGCCGTTCGAGGAGCTGGAACACCTTTTCGGCCATCTCCCGCAGCTGCTCGCCGTTGTCGCGGGCCTCGGCTTCCAGCTTGAGCCGATCCTGCTCGAGGTCTTGCAGCTTGGAGCTCAGCTCCTTGTTCTCCGCCGCCGTGGCCTGGAAATCAATCGCCAGGGTGCGGTTGGAGTTGTCCTGGCTGATGCGGGCGTTGGTCTCGAGCGACAGGGCCGTCTGCAGCTCGGACGACTTTTGGCGCAGGTCGCGGACGCTCTGCTCCATGTCCTTGACGTGGTCCTCGGCCTGCCGGCTGACCTCCTCCTGCGACTGCAGCTTGCCCAGCAGTTGGTACTGCTTCTCCTTGCGGAGCCGCAGCTGCTCGTTCACGGCCTCGAGCTCGACGGTCGATTGGATGGACAGCTCGGTGTTTTTTTGCGTCAACTGCTCCACCTCGGCCCGCAGCACGCGTATCTCGTCCGCCTTGAGCTGGTTCTCGCGGAGGGCGGCCGTGGCCGCCTCCTCGGACTCTTTGGAGGAGTGCACGAGGGCTTGGTACTTTGCAGAGAGGCTCGTCGACTCGGTCTGGCACTGCTCCAGCTCGGTGGAAATCTTGGCCGTGTTGGCCTCCTCGCGCTCCAGCAAATTGAACAGCTCGGCATTTTTGGTCGTCATGGTGTCGAGCTGGGACTCCGC